>WWET01006618.1:5833-22672 GCA_011038615.1 Limnodynastes dumerilii
CCGGACACTTGGGTCCAGGCTCTGTGTATGTGGTGAATAATACTATTCCCGGACATTGTATTGTCTCCGGGAGAAAAGGGTCCTCTCCCGGACGTTCCGGGAGAGTCGGCAACTATGGCTCTCCTGGGAAGCAGCCCCAGGAGGCTCCATCAGCAGCAGGGAACTCCGTCTAGGAAACAAAGCCACAGGTGCTCCACAGCCTGCTCAGAAGTAACACTGCTGTGTGATTGATAATACACAGCACTGAGCACTGTTACCATACACCCTGTCTCTCTACATAGTAATATCACTCAGTCCTGGTAATTTTTCCTTTTATTAAATATTGCAACAAGCAAAACATAATCAAACAAAGATGTCATATTTCTTCATATGAAATTAAATAGCACTTCACAGAAGGCAAACATATAAATATTTTCATGGAAAAAACAGCTTATCCTCACAGAGGAAATATTAATAGCTATGATACAATTAAAGAGAAGAAATTACACCAAAATACACAGCAAGCTACACACATACACACATACAACTAAAGAAGAAGTAAAAGACCTTCCTAGCTGTATGTAAGCCACTTCATTAAAAACGTATCACTAAGTCAAACAAAATCTATGGGCGTGACAAAGGACAGACAAAGACCATAGATAGAAAAGCATCAAACTTCAGCTACCCACTAAGTGGGTTTAAGGTTACGCCAGAGCCTGCCCCACCTTACAGCATCCATCCTCTGCCTCTCCATATCCTGAATCCTCCCCACCTCGTGCAGAATATCATCCACCACCACCTTAACAGGGAGGACTTTCTGACGAATGGACACTTGGCATCGTGCATTCCATGTGTAATACCTAACCACTACACTAACTAGAAAAAGTGTGACCAAATCAAAATGCTTTCACCTTCTATGTGCTCCATAAAGCCACTCAGAGTAACTGAGACTCGAAAGGGTCGGGAGCCTCATAGCACCAGAAACTCTCCCATAAACCTCGATGTTAAAGGGGCACTTGTTACGTCCATTTGCCTCTCCTCGTGGTGCTCCCGCTCTGGCCGACGCACAGCCTTACCTTTTGATCCGGACACCGCTGCAGACCTCCGTCGCATGCCTCGGACGGCATGTAAACAAATCCACGTGTGCTCTGGCAGCCTGTCAGGCATGCGCGAGCTCTCTCTCCTTGCCGTCCCCCTAGTGGAGGAAGTATCTATCAGCACCCTCCTGTTCAGCTTGCGAGCCAATCACTCTCCTGCTGCCTCTATTTAAATCTCTTCCCATTAGTGCTTGGCGCCGATTATAGTTTCTGTCCTCAGTACTATAGTCTGCTATTCTTGTGTGCCTAGTGCTTTGCCTAGTGATCTGACCGTTGATTGCCCATATTTTCCTGTCTTACTCCTGCCTGATTTATCTAGTGTATCCAGTCTCTTTTCTCCCTCCTACGTGAATCCTCCTCTCCCATTTTTGCCAGCCCTTTTCCTGGAGTGTATGTTTGTGTTACCCCTTTGGGGGTCCCGCCGTATGTTTGTGCGAGTGCGAGTCTGCCTTGTCCTGTCCTGTGAACCATCTTTCGTCCATCGTACCTGGTTCTGTGTTAATTGTCGTCCGTCTCAGGTTAGTCCCTTCCGACCTGCCCTGCTCCCTCTTCGCTGGAATTCGTCTCTCTTTTGGGGTACTCACCTTGGGTGTCTTTCTTCTTTTTCCCGTGAGTTTGGTTCAACGGGGCAAGACCAGGTTATTGGGCCGCAGCCAATTCCATCCCCACCATCAGGGGCTCTGGTGAAAACCCCCCAATAATAAAGACTACGTGCTCCGGTAATAGATTCGGTCACTCTATCTCTTTCTCCCCTGGTCACCTCGGTTCTCACCAAGGTAATCCCGGGGTATCACACCAACTTTCTGTTCTCTCCACGACCACTCCGGTTCTCCTTGAGGTAAACCCAGAGTGTCGTAACAGCACTGCAGCAAGAAATGGTCCATCGTCTCCTCCTCCCCTGGACACTCCTCACACGGGCAGCCGCCATTACTGACATTCCTGTACTTTAGGTTCCCCCTAACATAGAGCTTCCCATGAAAGGAAAGCCAAGCAATATCTCTAAGCTTCAGGGGTATCCTCTCATCAGTGATAAGAGCTATACCCTCTGAGCAGACATCACTCGGGCAATCCCTCAGTGACAGGGGCTCCCAGAAGTAGGACTTCAAAACTCTCTTCTCCAACGCCCTTCTAGAGGAGCTTTTGACTTCCCCCACTTCCAGGTGCCATCTCCTTGACCCCTTCAATCCCAGGGACATGTAGGCCGGAAGGTAACCATGCGGGACTTTGAAGCTTTTAACATACCCACCACTCATCCAGTCCTTGAGAAAGGGGTACACCCATGAACGAAAGCCCACCGAGGAGGAGCCTCCAAAGAAGGCTCATCAGGTGGAGAGAAAGAAACATGGTCAAATAGAAGGTCACTGGGTTCACCATACCCAGGCCTCCTTCCCTCCTTGGTCTGTAGGTCTCAGATCTCTTGACAAGATTCAGCCTATTTCCCCAGAGCATCTGGAAGAAAACTGCATAAATCCTGGCCCATAAAGATTCTGGCAAAATGTACACAAAAATGACATACAAAAAGACTGCAGAGGTGGTAGGGAGAAGGACCGCGCTGTCTACTGCATATAGGAACGCTGCCACTGGGATTATATAGGGGATTCCCAAAACAACCATAGTAATAAAATGTGAACACAAAAACAGGGTATCCCAGGCGCTGTACCTAGTTGCTGCAGGTGAAAGGACTGATGCAGGTGTAAGGGCTGTGCACCAATAAATTTACATGTTTAGTTCATCTAGCCTTTCTTGGTTTGATTTGTTACAAAGGCCATGGACCATTTTAGTTGCTCTTCTTTGCACAGTCTCTAATGTATTTATGTCTTTCTGGAGATATGGCCTCCAGAACTGAATACAGTATTCTAGGTGAGGGCGTACCAATGATTTATAAAGGGGCATCACTACTTCTCTCTTTCTGCTACTAATTCCTCTCCCTTTGCAACCAAGCATCTGACTTGCCTTTCTCATTGCTTTGTTACATTGATTGGCTACCTTCAAGTTACTGGAAATAATGACTCCTAGATCCCTTTCCTCCACGGTAGATTCTAATGTAATGCCATTAAGGAAATATTGAGCCAATTGTGTGTGTGTGTTACAGATATAATAGTATATTGTGTTACTGGTAATGGCAGTGTTGCTGGGCATTCTTATCCTGTGTGTGTGTTACAGATAGAATGGTATAGTGTGTTACTGGTAATGGCAGTGTTGCTGGACATTCTCTATCCTGTGTGTGTGTTACAGATATAATAGTATATTGTGTTACTGGTAATGGCAGTGTTGCTGGACATTCTCTATCCTGTGTGTGTGTTACATATAGAATGGTATAGTGTGTTACTGGTAATAGCAGTGTAGCTGGGCATTCTCTATCCTGTGTGTGTGTTACAGATAGAATGGTATAGTGTGTTACTGGGTAATGGCAGTGTTGCTGGATATTCTCTATCCTGTGTGTGTGTTACAGATAGAATGGTATAGTGTGTTACTGGGTAATGGCAGTGTTGCTGGATATTCTCTATCCTGTGTGTGTGTTACAGATAGAATGGTATAGTGTGTTACTGGGTAATGGCAGTGTTGCTGGATATTCTCTATCCTGTGTGTGTGTTACAGATAGAATGGTATAGTGTGTTACTGGGTAATGGCAGTGTTGCTGGATATTCTCTATCCTGTGTGTGTGTTACAGATAGAATGGTATAGTGTGTTACTGGGTTTCCATCAATTTCCCTACTACTGATGTTAGACTCACTGGTCGGTAGTTTGACGCTTCTTCCCTACTTCCACTTTTATGCAGAGGGACGACATTTGCTATTTTCCAGTCCTCTGGAATTACCCCAGTTATTAGTGACTGATTGAATAATTCAGTTAATGGTTTTGCCAGCACCCCTCTAAGCTCTTTTACGCATGCGCAGTAGCTATTGTTCATTTAATTACGGCCGTCTGTGGAAGACGGCTGTAGTTCTGGATCCGGCCCAATAATACCAGTTGTGCCCATCTTGAAAAATCAGTGTCAGTTCAGGATGCCTGAATGGCTCTGACAGTGAATAGTAGCAGAAAGCAAAACAATGGTACCAAATGAGCCCAGCTTAAAGAATCAATGTCAGTTAGGATTTCCTGGACTGCTTCGACAATGGATAGTGGTAGCCAGCAGGCAAATTGCTTATGAATGAGGCAGAAGAAAGCGCTCCTTCTTCTTGTGTTCACATACAAAAAGACTGGAAGCAGGTAAGTTTTGATGAGGTCTACCCTTTTCCAAATAGATAGCCACCATCTCTTCTAATACTCTACCTTGGCAGAAGCTTCTTCCAGCCTTTCACCCCAATTTAGGAGGGTACAATCACCCTGGCCAAATTTAACTAATAACATTTTAACCACAGAACTGGCCTGGGGAAAAGTGTCCGGGAGGGCAAACTGCCTACCCTCCTCCCCCAAACAGAGAACTTCACTCTTTTCCTGGTTAACTACAGAGCATGAAGCTTCTGAATAATTGCTGATCACTCCTGCCACATACCTCGCTTCTGCTATATCAGACAGAACGTGAGTGACATCATCCGCGTAGGCCACCACCTTTAACGGCTTCTCCGGACTCAGTAGCACCCCTCTCAAAGTGTCGCCTTCCACTCTTCGGATAAAGGGATTGATTGCAAACACATACAAGAGAGAGCTCAGGGGGCAACCCTGTCTGACTCCCAAATTGACCACAAAGGAAGGACCTACCCAACCATTTACAAGAAGATAGCTCTCAGCCAAACTGTATATCACCTCAAGCCAATTTACTAACCGCTCTGGAAGACCATACCGCCTTAACAGGGCCCAAAGGTACTTGTGATTTACCCAATCAAAAGCCTTAGCCTGATCCAGCGCCAGCAAGTATGTGCCAAGCATCTCAGCACAGCATCACTCCATGACCTACCGGACACCAAGGACAGCACTAAAGGTGCTTCGGCCCTTTACGGTGCAATGCTGGGAAGGACAGCAACAGCTCCGAAACCAACTGGACTCTGTTAAATAGTACTTTTGCCAAAATCTTACGGTCCACATTGAGAAGAGTGATGGGGCGCCAGTTCTCAACTCTGGATGGATCCTCTCCCTTAGACAGCAATATAAGAGCAGAAGTCCTCATAGAAGGAGGGAGCAAGCCCTAACCCAGGTTCTCATTATACACTTTCATGAGGCGAGGGGCCAGGATGTCTGAAAAGATCTTATAAAATTCAGATGACAGACCATCTGGTCCTGGGGCCTTTTTCACAGACAAGGGTCTATGGCCACCTTGACCTCATCCACCATTTTATCACTGTCCAAGCTGTCAAGGCCTCCATTTAGACAACCAATACCAAGTGTATCCCAAAGGAACCGCTCCATCTTGTCCCAGATAAGTGGCTGCACAGAGAGGAGGCTAGAGTTAAAGGAGCTGATGACACCCAGGATTCCAATTCGGGACTCTTGCAGGACCCCCTCTGTGTCCCTCAACCCCCTCACCTCTTTGCGCACAACCAATCTCTTACAATTCTGGAAGGGGTCAGGTGAGTGGCATTTACCATAGACCCGTTCCAGAATCAAAGAAGCATAACGGTCATACTGAGCCTTCACCCGGGAGATCTCCCCACCATCTCCCTGCTCCAAGATCATGGAATCAAGCCTCCTTTTCAAAGACTGGAAAGTACAGCTCTTTTTCTCAAGTTTCTCACGGCTACGAGGCGACGGAAAAGCTTCTGAGTCCTTTCCTTGCACACTTCCCACCACTCTGACCTACAGGAACTCCTCCCCATAAGCATCTCCTGGGTTTTAAAGAAGTCCCTGAAGGATTGTCTTACCTCTTCCTCCTCCAGAAGCTGAGAGTTCAAGCGCCACAGACCCTGACCTTTCTGAGGGGTTTCTGAGGCACATAAGGCTGTGCAAAGACAAACGTGATCAGAGAACTCCACCGCCCTTAGCACAGGTGCCAGAGTTGTAGAGCCCTCCTTAACAAAACCTATCTATCCTAGACCTACACCTACCTCTAAAGTAAGTGAAACCCTTGAGGTCTGGGAAATGGCGAACATGCACATCTATCAGACCTGTCTCTCTAACCATACTAACTAATTGGTGTCATAGCCAATGGTAGTCTTTGAGCCATCCCTGTTTTTGGGCCTAGTAACGGTGTTAAAGTCACCGCCAAAGACAATTTCCTTGGCCATAAAAAGGAAGGGCTTTTTCTTCCTGTAAAGGCATTTCCTGTCCCACTTGGTTTGAGGACCATAAATATTGATAAGCCTCAATTATGCCCCCTCAGGATGACATCCATCACCATACACCTACCTACCTCTAATTCTATCACCTGTTTAATGGTTACTACACCAGTAAAAAGGACTGCCAACCCACCATTCGGCTCGGCGGCAAGAGACCAGTAGGAGGCCCCATGCCTCCATCTCTACTTACATTTGTGGAGATCAGCCAATCTCCAAAACGCCATATGACGTGCACGTTCAGACAATACAGATGCCACATTAATGGTGGCAAATTATATTTGTTGGAGGGCCATTCTTTCAAGGTGATAGAAGGTAGGAGCCAAACATTTACTTCTTCTTTACTTGTTTTCTGCCCTTCATCTTCCCTTCCTCGTCGGATGACCCCCGCCTCTTTACAACCACCCCGCAGGGATGGCATCGTCGCCAGGCTGAGATATTCGTATTCCGATTCAGTATCAACCCCTACCCTTGACAATCTACCAACCCCACCTTTTTCTCCTTAGGTTTCCTACCATTACTACCACCATCTAATATACCCACTTTGGAGGCCCCTACCTGTAACTCCCTGTCAGGAGGGAGATTTCCACATACCCCTAAATTCCCCCTCTCCTTACTTCCCCCTCCTACTTCAGGATCCCTATCTCCACTTTCCAGCCCTCCCCCTTGAGTCATCCCCCCCCACCACTACCCCAGATACCCTCTCACACCCCAACGCCCTGATCCTTACCAAATTGACCACCTGGGACTCAGGACCTGTATCTACCTTATCATTAAGTTCCGATTGCATTACCCTTTTCTTATTCCTCCCTATCTTTTCCACCCTCTCCACATGCTGCTTAACCACCTTCCCCCCAACACCCTGACCCCTCATTTCCTTCAGATGTTTCAACTTGGCCACAGCTTTCACTTTTTTGACTAAGTCTTTACTGGGAGATTTCTTTTTAACCACCAAATGGAAGGTGCCATCCTCCCCCCTAGTGATTTCCTCCACCATTTCCTCCATCTCAATGTTGTTGAAGGAAAGGATTTCAAATTTATTGGATAGGACAACAGGGGCAGTATTCCCTATAGCCTCCTTCCTACCTGTATCACTAGGCCCTACAGGAGCTACCACTTGAACTTTAGAGGAAACTTTACTATTGGAAGCTATTTGAGCTTTTACCTCTTCTAAAATATTGGATAATTCTTGGTCTGAGATTGCACTATTGTGAGTGGCCTTAGGACAATGAATATAAGTATGATTCCCCTCTCCACACAAATTACACTTTCTATTCGTACAATCGCTGGACCTGAGCCCTAACTCCTGGCACCATGCACATTTTATTTCTAGGCAAGAAGAGCTCCGGTGCTGCGGTGACCCAAAACTTTGGCTGATCGGGATAAAAGCACTGCACCCTATCCTGGCCAATGTGGGTCACCGATGGGAGGTGTATTACCCTTAGCCCTGAACTCCTCAATTTAACAAAGGCAGACCATGCCCCCCCCACCTCTGGGACCTTAATCAGTGGTGTCTCAAGGTCTGCATATTTATTAACCCAGAAACCTAAATCTCCCTGAGGCAGTGATTCATGTCTAACGAGTTTGGTGATCTTGACCCTATCTTGTCTTCATAAAGACCTAACTAAAAACTGCGACCAGAAAGGGTCTGTTTTTATGCTTCTCCATTTATTTTGGAAGCTTACCATACCTTGCAAGTTTAAAAAACTTAAATCAAACTCAGGGGAATTCACAAGATGGATACATGCGTATAGGTCACCCACAGTATAGCCTAATCTGAAGAATTGGTCTAAAAAGATGTCGCTGGATGGAGGAGGGAAACTTGTTTTTCACTTGAATTAAATCACATTCTGTTTTGGAGCCTGACCTGTTTGAGGGTTTGGAGTTATGACCGCTGGTCTCCCACCTGCTGCTATGCTGGCATATGAATTCCTCCCGGCTGGAGCACATACAGACTGCCCCTGGAAAGCCATAGAAACACAGGATCCAGCTGACCCACCCCCAGCTGCACTATTGCTTGCCACCCAAGCTGCTCCCCCTCCATCACTAGAGCCAGCAGTTTATTCAGATTTTTACACTGATGGGAGTTGTCACAGGGAGACAGAGACTGGGGAATTGTGTACTAGCTATGCAGTTGTCGATGATACAGTAGAGGCAGAACCTCTTGGCCCACCTCACTCAGCCCAAGTGGCGGAGCTTAAAACTCTGAGAAGGGCATGTGAGTTGGCAGAGGGAAAGATTGCCAATATCTATACTGATTCAAGGTATGCATTTGGAGTAGTACATGATTTTGGGGCTCTGTGGAAACTAAGGGGGTTTATGACAACTGCTGGAACACCAGTGGCACACTCCCGACAAATCAGCGCACTTTTGACTGCTATTCAGTTACCTTTACAGGTAGCAGTCATAAAGTGCAAAGCCCATACCTACGAGACAGACAGAGTTTCCCTAGGAAACCAGCGGGCAGATGAGGCTGCAAAGAAAGCTGCAGCTTCAAGGACGACTGAGGGGAAATGTAACCTTTTTGTGTTTGAAACTGTGTCAATGGAAAAATTGATTAACATGCAACTCTGGACTGTTGGGAAAGGGAGGCCTGTGGCACCCAAGTCATATCTTCCAGCCCTAGCTGAAGCAGCACACGGTTTGACTCACTTAGGGAGGGGAGGTATGATTAGACTGGTAATCTCATATTGGTGTGCACCTGGATTCTACAATATGGCAGGGAGGAAAGTTAAGTCTTGCCTTACTGTCTGAAAAAGAATCCAGGGAAGACCATACCAGTAGAACCATCTCATATCCATGCAACTGAAGGTCCTTTCCAAGCAATACAGATTGATTTCATACAGCTACCACCCTGTAGAAACTTGAAGTATGTGTTGGTTTGTGTAGATGTCTTTTCACATTGGGTAGAAGCGTATCCAGCAGCATCCAATACAGCTGCTGAAACTGGTCCAGGAATTTGTTTGTAGATACGGGATACCCAGAATAATAGAGTGACCAACGTACCCACTTTACTGGTGAAGTGTTCAAAAGTATGTGTCATTTGATGGGGATAACGAGTAAACTACATACCCCATACCACCCTCAATAACAAACTCAGTAAAGTCATGGCTGAGACCAATCTAGCTTGGCCAGAGGCCTTACCTCTAGTTTTGCATAGCCTTAGAACAACCCCCAGGTCCCCTCTCAATCTGTCACCATACGAGATCCTATTTGGTCGGCAACCCCATGTTATGATAGATCCTCAGGAGGACTTGAAATACAATACTGATGTGACTGTTCGGTATCTGATACAAATGAGTAAACAGTTAAGGAAACAGCAGAAATGTATTAAATTGCTTGCGCTGGACATGCCTCTGAGTAACTGTCATGACATTGAGCCAGGAGAATTTGTAATGATCAGGAATTTCCTACGTTCTGGTTGTTTGATTGACAGATGGGAAGGTCCTTATCAAGTGTTGCTGACTAGCTCCACCTCCATCAAAGTTGCAGAGAGAGATACCTGGGTACATCTGTCACACTGCAAGAAGGTCAAAAAATCAGAAGAGAGGCCAGGCGAGAAGCAAGTCGAGACGACCACTCCCAGCCTCGAATGCCTGTTCTTGGATGGGAAGAGAGGCCAGACGAGAAGGAAGTCGAGACTACCACTCTCAGCCTCGAGTGCCTGTTCTTGGATGACTACGCCGATGCAGAGTGACAATAACCCAGATGGAGGACCGTTTCTTTCTTGTTATTCTCTTCTCTTGTTACAGCATGATGGACTCACTTGATCAAAGGCTGGTGAAGAGTAAGGACCTGGGGAATGGTTTGAGGAGACAGGACTATGTTCAAACTGTTAAAAATAACCCAATGGGTTGGAGTAAGACTAACTCCGGGGCTCCTGGTACCGGTCAAGGTGAGGTGACAGAACGGTGTGCTGGGTTAGTGTCTGAAGAACTCTGTGTTTGTAAATACTGTCTTCCAGAAATGGAGGAAGGTTGTGTTTACCGATGCCAGACGACCCACAATCCTAACTTTAAGGGACGTCCACTTAACCACTATCATACTTTGGTGGGGAGGGTAATGAATCAGACAGAATGCTGGGTATGTTCTCATGTGCCACAGAGGCAAGATAACATCGGTTTAATCCCTGTACCCCTAGACAACACAGAAGTACTCCTGCTAGGGGGCGGAAAGCCACTAGGGGACCCTACAACTCCTCAGCATCACCTAGTCTAAACCTGCGCAATATACGTTTGATAGGACCCTCTTGTGTGTGAACGTTACTAGCCACCTAGAACCAGGTTACTGGGAGACAGAGTGGGCAAATCAGAAACTGATCAATGTGCAAAGGGCAGACGAGGAGACCACACCTATCAAGAAAGTACAGGAGCAACGGAATAGTACAGAGTACCGGTCACTCAGGTGGTGGGTTAGAGATACTAAAATTCCAGTAGGGACTGTGCAAGTTAAGTACTGTGATTCAGACGGAGACATGTATGGTCCAACTGAGAGCTTTAGGAGAACGAAAATTTATTGAAGAAATGTGTTTTAATATTTTGCAGTATAATATACCTTTCATACTTCCAGGGGATGTCTATTATGTGTGTGGAAGAAGAGCATACAAATGGTTGGCTCCTAATTCCGAAGGACTATGTTTCTTAGCCAGGGTGGTACCTGAGGTGTTAACTCTGTCACATGAAATAATGCTAAATGTACATAAAACAAGTCTTCCTCCTTATATTCATGTACATAATGAACACAAATACAAAAGAAGTATAGTCACTGAAAGTAGAGTGCATGCCAATGATTTAATCAGTGAGTCCACGGGTTTTCAAGTGTTAGTGGCAATGGATTTTACTAGGACCGCCCGAGGCACTCCTTATTATAAGTATATCCATTCATTGGCAATGCTAATAGATAATATAACTGACATCTATGATGATACATTTCGTTATACAGGTCTAGAGTTGCAAGCTTATCGAAAAGAGTTGGTCCAGCAAAGGATGGTGCTAAATTATTTAACAGCTGTCTCTGGTGGATATTGTGTCACTTTGGCCACCCAATTTGGATTTAAGTGCTGTACCTACATAACAAATAACACTGATGACCCAAAGGAAGTCATAAATCGTAAAAGGAATGAAATTCTGCAGTTGAAATGGGAGTTTAGGAAATCCCATAACGTTTCCCTGACTTCCATAGGCGAGGAGGTAACAGGATGGGTATCCTGGTTAAACCCAGTAAATTGGTTTTCAGGTATAGGCACTTGGGCCAAGGCTTTAGTGACAGGTATCCTAAAATTGGCAGTATTACTCATCCTAGTAGCCCTAGTTATTGCATTTGGTGTCAAGAGCGTTCTATGGGTACTTGAACGAAGGAGGACGAAAAGGGAAATGATTATGAAGGTAAGGGAACTTGTTGATATAAATCACGTTACCTTATTTTATGATCCCACTTTAGAGAGTGTGTTGTGACAGTTCTGGTCTGTCAAAGGGTGGTCTGTCAAAATAAATATATGAATGTAAGGGCATAAAATAAGGTATGTTTCCCTTGCAAATAATATTCGCAAATCTGATCGCAATCTATTCGCAAATGTGAATAGTAATTAAATATGAGAAAAATAATGTATTGCCTGGAAACAATGGCAAAGGGGATGCCACGTTGAAAAGAGCGCGAAAATGTGAATGCTCCTATTCATTGATCGAGATTTCATACCAATCGAGCAATATTAATATTTAATATGTAATGTTTGTACTTGCCAGAATCCTTGTGATAAGGTACACATTTTAGTGTTAATTGTAAAATTGTCACTAAATGCGTTCGCAAAATATGAGCATTTATAAAAAATTGTTAAATATTTCTGTCGCTGTAAAGGGATCAGATTTGTTTACTTTTAATTCATTGGACTGTGGGATCCCACCAATGGGATCCCAGGGATTTGGGATCTACCAATGGACAATGAGCTACTGTGATATCATAGCTCCATTGTTCTAGGGTGAATAAAAGCTGGCATCCTAGCAAAGGTAGTTAGAGGATTTCTGGATTGAAGCCTTGAGAGTGGACAGATCTGACCCCTGGATTCACTGGTGAGAATTTAATTAATTTTTGGCTATTGTAACTGTATTTATTTGTTTTCTTGGAGTAAAACTTTTGTGAAAACTTTTGGAACACAACCTGTGTCTGTATTCTCTTTCCTTATTGCAACGTA
The DNA here is from genome assembly GCA_011038615.1 of Limnodynastes dumerilii. Classification (NCBI taxonomy): domain Eukaryota; kingdom Metazoa; phylum Chordata; class Amphibia; order Anura; family Limnodynastidae; genus Limnodynastes; species Limnodynastes dumerilii. The sequence continues at coordinate 18,307 of WWET01006618.1, forward strand.
CTCTATTTGTAAAATTGCCACGTACGCATCTTTGAACTACATTGCGTGCGCTGCCATAGGATCCCATTGCATGCAAATTTACATGCGCATTACTATTGTACACATATTACGCTATAAGAGGAAAAATTATTTTTACACCATGTTTTCACACTCATCTTTCTCAAGCACTTTAATTTGGGAAAGAAGGCTCGGTCCTTGGGAGGGCTGTAAAATCTCTCCTGGGACGTTGGGGGTCAATGCCTGGGAATTAACCCCTTCAGTCCCTGGTTGCTTGTAGCTATGATGTCTGTCTTTCACCTCCTCATCTTCGGAATCAGAGACCTGAATATTTTCCCCACGAGATCTGATGACCTTCCACAGAATGCGGATCTTAAAGACCATGGGCTGGATCCAGACCTTGTTAAGTGCATGAACTTAGTTACACCTGGGCTAAACCATGTCGATTTCAGGAGAGTCATATTTCATCTGCTGCAAACAGTATTAGAGTTGAGAGGTGATGTTTCCTATCCCAAGTCTAAATAACAGTGTGATAGTAAAGCTGGTCAGTATCTGTGTGCAGTAAGCAATTTAAAGATATATCCCTGCATGCAAAGAATACAATTAACTTGGTTCCCCCTGAAATCAACATGGTTTAGCCCTTGAGTAACTAAGTTCATGCACTTAATAAGGTCTGGATCTAGCCCCATGTCTTTCTCTTCCTCCTCCATCTGAGAAATGAGGGGTTTCATCCGTATTCAGTCCCTGCTGAATTTACTATTGTTTGACTTTTTTTTCCGCTTTATTTGTTGGCGCAGTCTATTAATATTGTTGTCAGTCTTTGTTAGTAGACTGCATAAATCTTCCAAAGACATATCTTCAAAAGTACTCAACAAGTCAACAACTCAACAAGTCCTCTTCCTTCCCGGCAGCTTTTACCTTAGCACACTCGGTACTGTGGCTGCTAGTAGCAACCGGGCAGTCCTTCTCTGTTTCATTCACAGATGGTAGGTCCACCTTCATTACAGGGTTAACTTCACCCTGTAGCAGTCCAGAACAGCCCAAGTTAACTCCACTTGAGCCCAATGCTTCCCTGTTATCTTCACAGGAATCTTCATGTTCAGTATTAACTTCATACTGCCCACTGCAAGTTTCTGCTTTCCCAGTGTTAACCTCACACTGGGGTGCATTAGAGTCCATGTTAACTTCACAGGACTCTATCCTACCCACACTGTTAACGCCACAGGGGGTAGGGCCTTGCAAGGCAACCGCATTAACTTCATGCGGACTACCATCCACACTCACACAGTGCATAAGGGGGACCTCCATAGGTGGTTCTGAAGGCAGATGACACAGGCTAGACTCGCCTCTCCCCCCATGCTCCATCCTTGGTGTTCTGGAATTCCCCTGGCCCGACCTCAGGTGGATGGTGAGGAGGGCCCGGACCAGACCCAGCCAGGGGCCTCTCCAGGGAAGCAGCCCCAGGAGGCTCCATCAGAAGCAGGGAACTCTGTCTAGGAAACAAAGCCACAGGAGCTCCACAGCACACGTCTGCTCAGTAGTAGCACTGCTGTGTGACTGATCATACAGAGCACTGAGCATTGTTACCATACGCCCCCAACTCCACATTCTGCAGCTTACTTGCATTCAGGAAGTTCCTACCACATTCAAGATAGTGGTGGGGGTCCATAGGAAGGACTCCAGCCGCCATCTTGGATGTGGCAACAACTTCTTCAGTGCTGGCAGGAGGAGAGGGCGGTGGCCGGCGGCGGATCCCGATACTAGGAGTAATCTGTCGGTGCTAAAGGTAAGTAAAAGGGGACTCACAGGGGGAGGGGGAATGTGTTTTGTTTGTTTTTTTAAAGTTTTTTCTGCCCCTCACCATTTAGATGCTACTGCACATGCGTATAATGGTGAGGAGCAGAATGGCTTTTATATAGATACAAAGTCACCCCAGCACTTTTGCATTATCAGTGACATTCTATTTTTAAAAGAACAACTAGAGAGATTTGTTGCATAGATTTGTAAATATATAATAATCCACCAGTTACTTATAAGGCTTCTCCTTTTTGGTGGTCCTAACAAATACTGTCAGAGTTCCAATGTTACTATTATGCGAACCTCTACTTCTAATTGCAAAATCCAACCAGTGGAAGTCTCAAAACAACGTTTTGCCCAGCGAACACTAACAGGAGGTCTGACTGAGACATGAACACCCCTAAAACTTGGGCAAGATCCAACCGGACCATCTCACATTGGTTTCATCCCCAATCAGAGGTGTCCGAATGTATAGAAGCTTTAGACAGACTAACAAACGAACCAATAAATTATATATAAGACTAGAATAAGTGCTCTGCGTTGCCTGGATTTAAAATTCAAGTTATTAACTTATCAATGAGTTGGAAGTTACTGTCAATATTTTAATAATTAGCAGCTCTTCTAACACACCCATAGGCTCACAGCCAAGTGTGTATTTTGTTTTCAGGGAGTCACCAGTAACCCTAATCCCCAGCTTTCCTTTCTGTTCAATTGTATAATATAGTTCGTGATAAGTATTTTTGTTAATAAAAAAGACAACACTTATACCAATTAAGGCTTTAATTTTTATAAATTTCAACAGTAAAAAAGTACAACAGAAGCAAGAGTGTTAGAATAAAGTTGTTGAGCCCTGACAATTGTATTTGCTCTTCTTTTTTATGATAAAGCAAAGGCTGCTGTAGACATACTTACAGATACAGCATATGGATCCAGAGCTATGTTTAACACAAATATGGAAATTCAAGATGATTAGGACACACAATTAATATAAACCAAAAGCAGAGTCAATGATTAGTACATAAAGCTATTCTCAGATGACTTAGGGGCACCTGTGGAGATATTATTGTAATTAATATTGCACTTTTTCTTATCTGGGGGAAATTTGATAAAGGGCACATGGGGCTTCCAGGAAATGTGATGGCAGGTGTGCAGGTCTGTAGAATAATAAGAGCATACAGAGAAGACATATAATAGGCATCAGTGGTATAACCTTAGTGAAAGGGGGGCTGCAATGCGCCACTAAATGTCTGATGGCAGCCTTGATAAAGGATCCTTTTTGTACAGAGGGTCAATGGAAAGAATGGCTATGTTAAGCTCTAACTTGCTATGACATCAAACTCAGCACACATGTCTTTTGATGCAATAGAAATCAGAAAAACTGCAGAGAAAGTCAGCTTATGGCCAATGTCCCAACGATGTGTCCCCATGTCCATTTTCTGCAAAACAAAAAAAAATACACACACCATTAATTAAGAGTCACTGGCTTTCTGCTAATCCACAACTTAAATTTCACATAGGGAAGTAAGCAAATAAATAAACGTAAGTACCATCGATTACAGTCTTGGGAGTACACATTACACTGTAAAATGACATTTTATTAGATGTATACTTTATATGAATCACCCAGATCCAGTCTTTCGCTCCTGCTGCACTTAGAACATGGGGCCTGATCCAGAGCTACGAAATTGGCCGATTTTGTGCGAGCGTACGACCGTTTTTTGCGTATTTTCGGACGAAAATTCGCACCGCGCATGCCCAGTATGACAGCTTCCGGTCGGCTGGACGACATGAGCGTATAGCAGTCGTATGGTGTGCGAAATATTCGCTCGAGGGGCGTGCGTTCAGTACGACGGTCGCCTGGGCGCTCGTTTTACAACAGGGAGGCGGGGATAGCCATTTAAATTGTACAGTATGGGCGTGCTAAGGCCGTACGATTTGCGTATTATGTGCGAAAATTCGTAAGGCCGACGGTAGTACCCAGTGTAGGGTATAGCCGCCGTAAGCAGGTACTTTACTATGGGAGTGTTAGGGGCGTGCATGTTTTTTTCGCACGGTCGAACGTACGCATTCGCCCGCCGTGCGAATTTTCGTAGCTCTGGATCAGGCCCATGGAGCGAGCGAGGGGAATGGCCTCCCATCAGATGTCTGAACCACTGTATACAGTCTTGTGCGAGCATATAGCAGCCATTCCCTCATTTACACACACTTCTGAATATGGTGGTGGGTATAAGGCTTATCTTTATTGTATTGTTTAAATACCTCCACCTTGCCCACTATTGAAAACATGTAGGTATAGAAATCTGGAAGTGACGTTCCAGATCTATACAGAATTAAAAAAAACGGACGTTTTCCCATCATTGGGGGGGTCTCATCAGACATCACATACTGAAATATTCAGAAAACCACCTCTCACAAGCATGGGGCCATTCTCCACACACACACACACAGTGCACACAACACATGCTATATATACACACACACACACACACAACACATGCTATATATACACACACACACAACACATGCTATATATACACACACACACAACACATGCTATATATACACACACACA
>WWET01006618.1:23232-33918 GCA_011038615.1 Limnodynastes dumerilii
GGCCGTCAGCGAAACGCACGTAAAGAGACGCTGTTTGAGACGGACGTGCCGCGTGCACCGGCGCCTCGTCTATCTTTCAATCCCTCAAGCACCAAAGGTAACAGAAATTGCAAGTCTGGCCTTCTCATCCAACAACTGTATCTGACCTCATAAATGCTCTACAGAAAAACTCCAAAATCTTGCGGAAAGCCTTCCAAGAAGAGTGGAAGTTGTTATGGCTGCAAAAAAGTGGGACAAACTTCAAAAGAAAGTATATGTATTTGAAAGCAGTCCCTGGTGCTGTAATGGTCAGGTGTCAGGTGTCCATATAGTGTATGATGTAGTTATATGTGTCCAATGTCTGCATGTATTATTTACAAAAAACAACATTTATTAACTATTTAAGTCATTATGTAAAACATTTGATGTAAATTCCTTTGTCTGGGGATTTTCTCGGACAGGGCTATAATCAGTGGTGTAGCTACAGGGGCTGCAGCGGTCGTGCTTGCGACCGGGCCCCTGAGTTAGGGGGGCCCAGCACAGACCCCACCCCCGCCAGTGGTGGAAGCACCGAATGCAATGGAAGCGCTCGTCTTCACTTTATTTACAATAAATGGAGTCCATTGCCTCCCTCCTGCCCGGCCAGTGGTCTCCCCGATTCCCCTCAGACTCTGACTTCCGTTGCGGAGCTGGATGTGTCACCCGCAGCTCTCTTTACAAGATGCCAGCGTGACCTTAGGTCACGCTGACGTCATACATCAGCAGACCGCGCCGCGGAGGAGAGTGCAAGACGGCAAAGGTAAGAGGCAAAGGTAAGATGGAGGGCAGTTGGGGAACGAAGATTTGGAGGGCGCAGTGCGCACACAGAGGCAGCAGCCGCAGCATAAACATTGGGACACATTAAGCCAGGAAGAACATTGGTGGACAGTGTCATAAGTGAGAGAGGCAATAAGCCTGGAAAGAGGGGATTATGAATACACAGGAGGCGGTATAATGCTAACTGGACACCAAGAGGGTGCAATATGACTGGTTTGATACAAAAGGAGAGGGCAATAAGGCTGGCTGGCACATAAGGTGGGGCAATAATACTGGTCAGTGGTTACACAAACAGGAAAAGGGGCCAAGGCTGACTGGACACAAATAAAGAAGGGGGAAATAAGGCTGAATTGACACAGAAAGAGGGGGCAATAAGTCTGAATAGACACAGAAAGAGGAGACAATAAGACTTGTTGAACACAGAAGGAAGGGGCAATAAAGCTAACTGGAATAATTAGGGGGAAATAAGGCTGACTGGACACAGATTGAGGGGGCAGTAAGGCTTAATAAACCTAGAAGGAGGGCTCAATAAGGCTGGCTGGACACAGAAGGTGGGGCAATAAGCCTCTGTTGGACAAACAGATAAAGGGGCCAATAAGGCTGGATGGACAAAAATTGAGGGGGGCAATAAAGCTGAATGGACGAAGTAGGGGGAAATAAGGCTGCATGGACACAGAAAGTGGTGCAATAAGGCTGGTTGGACACACAGAAAAAGGGGGGCAAATAAGGCTGACTTGGCACAAATAAAGAGGGGGAAATAAGGGTAACTGGACATAGAATGAGGGGGCAATAAGACTAAAATGACACAGAAGAAGAGGGCAATAAGGCTGGCTTGACACAGAAGATGGGACATTAAGGCTGGTTGGACAAACAGAAAAAGGGGCCAAGGCTGACTGGATACAAATAAAGAGGGGTAAATAAGGCTGGTTGGATACACAGAAGGAGGGGGTAGAAAATTGACTGGACACAGAAGAAGGGGAAATAAGGCTGACTTAAAGAATAACAAGGGGGCTAAAAGGCTAGGTGCACACCGAACGAGGGGCAATAAGGCTAACAGGCCACATAAACAAGGAAGGGGCAATAAGTCTGACTGGACACACACAAGGAAGGGGCAATAAGGATTATTGAGCACACAAGGAAGGGGCAGAAAGGCTTAAGTAATCTTGCATAATTATTAAAACTTTTATTTACGTCTTTTTGTCAATTTCATTGATGGTGGGGTGGGTGCTGTTTCTTTTTTTGTAATGCATAGCTATGATGATTGGTTTTCTTTCCAATCATTTATTATTGGAAACATTTATTATTTATTTATTAACAGGTTTTTATATAGCGCCATCACATTACTTAGCGCTTTACAATTTGAACAATCATCATAACAGGACTGGGTGGTAATAGACATACTGGGTGGGTAGAGTGTAAGCCTGCCACAGGCTTACACTCTATAGGATATTAGGGATTGATACATGAAGGAAAGTGCTATTTAATCACACATTTGAATTAAATATGACAGCAACAGCATTCCCCACCCCACCAACAATGACATTGACCAAAACAAATATGAAGTAAAATTAGCAAAATAAAAAAGCTGAAATAAATATAATTATACTGATTGCAATGATTGCAATAAATAGGCATAATTTTTTTATATGGTTTTGCCTTTTTAATGTTATGTAAATGCTTGTATTTTATTCTAATGTTTATCTAAACTTGGAATTGATTTAGAACTGACAATTTAACTACAATTAACTGTTTGTGTGTATGTGGGGGTGGGGTTTATTTCTCTCTTGTATTTTATTCTATTGTAAAGCTTGGCTTGTATAAGTGTTATTGTTTAATTATAAATTGTTACTGGTTTGGACAATTTCACTTTTAATTGTCTGTGGGGTGTTGTTGCAAGGGAAGTGTTTTGTGCACTTGCTCTCTTATGGTATGTTATTGCAAAGTTTGCTGTTTTTGACAATTTCATTGTGGATGGGATAGGTTCTGTTGGTCTTGTATTTTTTGTGAATGTTTTTTAGCTAGGGATTGTAAACAGTGCCATTATTGTGTTTATGCTGGTTTTGCTCAGTTCATATCATGTCAGTGGAGTGGGGTTGTGTCATAATATGTCTGACTTTCTTGTATTTAATTGTATTGTATAGCTGGTATTGGTTTCCAATCCTAGCTTTACATTTGAATTAAATACAATAGAGCAACAGCGTCCCTCACCGCACGGTCAGGTAAACGAAGTTAAGTTGGAAAAAGTTATGAAAATATTATACAAGTATTAGAATATATATCCAGCCTGTGGGGAGGGGGAGGCTGTTGCTCTCTTGTAACTTCTGCAACTGTTTAGCTAGTATTGGAATAAGTAAATTCTTTTTTCTTTGAACCTTCTTTGTGCTTTCAGATACTTTATTTTGCATTGTTGCTACACTTTTGTTATATATATATATATTTATTTATTTTTGGGGGGGGGGCACCATCATTATCTTGTCTCCGGGCGACTGGCAAGAACTTACGCCACTGAATGACAGAGAGGTGTATTTCATGAAGCAGAAGGAGGCTACAGGTTATCAAGGCAGCAAAGGCACAAGAATCATATCATGTCGGTGGAGTGGGGTTGTGTCATATTATGCCTGACTTCCTTGTATTTCATTGTATTGTTTAGCTGAGATTGGTTTCCAATCCTAGATTTCAATAGAATTAAATACAATAGATCCTGTATGCCCTGCTATTTACCTGTATACAGCAGAGGTATCCGGGAACTGATCTGCGTTAGTCTGTATGAAGCCCCGTTACTACAAGGTATGCAAGCGTAAATATTAAGGTATGAATCTGCACACTTAAGTGTCCAGATTTACTACCTTGAGCAGGGAGTGCAGGGGGCGTGCACTCACCTCTTCGATATTGTCCGTACTGAACCACACTCGCCTGTAAGGCATATATAGGTCAGGATCCTGCACAATGTATGTAACTATTTCCGCATCTTAAGATTTTCCTTAACTTGTCTATCCATAATTATGAGTGATTTTTAATACCTTCCTCACAGGAGTTCCTTTTTGTCCTGTCCCTTTCCCTTCTTATTTTTATATACAACATACTCCTATGTTATTGCACCCCCATCACATACTACTTTGGAGTAGGGTTCTAGGGTGTCTGTTCAGCTAAGTTTAATTCCCCACTTTTGAAATACTATTAATATTTTGTGCATGTAGTGTATAGTGGTCTGTAAAATGACTGTGGTTTAAGTGATCAGAAAACCACATTGTTCAGTAAGTGACCAATGTGTTAAAAAAAAAGTATTAAATATAATTGCAAACTTGCAATGCTAAGGTTCACTTTTAATATGCTTATGATAATAAATTACTTGTTTGAACCTTCTTTGCGCTTTCAGCTGCTTTATTTTGCATTGCTGCTACAATTTTACTATATATATAATATTTTGGGGGGGCACCAACATTATCTTGTCTCCGGGCGCCACTGCCCCCCGCCACTCACCAATTGTGCCACGCTCATTCTGAGTCCAGCGAGCAGTGTGCCGCCCACCGCAGTGTGCCGTCCCGCCCACCACAGTGTGAATCAGAGCGCACACCGGAAGAGGTCGCCCTGCAGTGCACCAGCCTGTCACTCGCCTGTCTTCAGTGATTATACAGGCTGTTTGAGGTGCGCTGCGCTCCACTGGCACTATGGTAGTAGCAGCGCACCTCAAACAGCCTGTATGTGGGGGGGGCCAAGCTGACTTTTTGCTCCTGGGCCCATGAACCTTTAGCTACACCCCTGGCTATAATTATTAGAGCTTTAGCACAGGACAGAGCATAACAGATTAAATTACCTGGTTACTGACTGTCCCAGAATATCTGGGTGACTCCCGAAATCTGGGCAAAACAACAACAAGGCACATGATCCAGTAAGTAGCCTTTGGCTACTATTTAAATAGTAAATATTCATAAAGCATTCCTATTTCATATTTGTTTTTAAAGAATAATTCTAATATATATGGTCAACACTTACAATGTGCATCAGCAACCCTTTTCTACTAAGAATAATATTCAGAAATATGGATGGTGTATAAGACCCATGTGTGTTACAAACACTAATCTATCTAGTCATGTGCGACAAATTTGTAATTCAAAAACAGTCCATACCCATTCTTGTTGATTTCCTAACACAACTGAAAGATGAGTTTGGTGGTATACAGTAGTGAATATCTTCACAAGCAATTTTAACTGGATATGTGTATAGATGTTTACATGTATGTATGCATGCTATTTTCTATATTTTTCACTTATCCCAAAATAAAAATCACTCACGTCATTGTGGTGGTTTCTGCCAAGAAATTGTTTGCAGTAACATCGCACTTAATGTTCTTAATTGCCACAGGTTGTCCCATATACTGACCTGATAGGACAGCTGAAAAAAAACAGAACACAGTTTCATAGATACTTCAGCTTTGATCATTGAAAATGTGTAGCACTAAAAAGTCTGAGAAATGGTGTGCATCAGGGAATGACATGATGCATTGATACGTTCATAATTATTATGGAGCAAGGATGGAGGGAAGGGGAAAACCACACAGACTTAATATATACCAATAACTCATATTTGTATTTGATGGGGGCTACTGGTAGTGATCCTGGGTATCCAATAGAAAATAAAAAATACCCTAATGAGGAAAAAAGGTGGATCATTTAATCAGTGCACACCAATATATGATATTTTAAATGATACTTAAATATTAGTCTTATAAATGTAACCTCAAAATTCCTTGGCTTGTCTGGTTTACAATTAAAACTTAACATTTATTATATACTAGTGAAAGGCCCGTCACGATGACGGGAAAAAAATATTCCCCATCATGTGTCTCCTGCACTCCCTGCACCATCAGTAGTTACACCAGGATGCGTTTGCCGGTGCGGCTTGCTCTGTTTCAACAATGATACAGCTGCCAACTGAATGCTGGCTGTTTAATACCACAAATAATCGTCACAGAGAATATTGCTATTGGAAACAGGTACCTATTTTGACCTGTTACCAATAGCAGCAACTGCGGTGTGCTTAGGTTAGGGTTAGGCCTGGAGAAGGAATGGTTAGGGTTAGGCTTCAGAAAGGAAGGGTTAGAGTTGGGGCTTATGCAAAAGGTTAGGTTTGGAAAGCTGGACATGGACGGTTAGGGCTCAAGAAGGAAAAGGTTAGGGTTTGAATGCGGGAAATGGAGGATTAAGGCTAGGATGGAAGTGCTTACCTGTTGGCGGATCACTCTTTGCAACTCCAGGAATTGTAGCACCACTGCTGTCCAAAATGGAGACTACTGGCAATTGCCGGCAGTCGCCATACAAATGCTGCACAATGGTCTGTCGCAAAAAAGACCATTGTACTGGCAAAACACATCCGTTACACCAATGCTTACATTCACTAAATGTAGTATAGGTACTAAAAAGAGATCTATTTATTAAAACTGTGTAGAAAATAAGCTATGTAGAAGATAGAATCACATACTAGTCTATGTACAGTCTGAATTTAGGAATAACTTCTCCAATGATCTAATAAGTTTTAATAAGTCAAAAACTACTACCAAAAAAAAATAAAAAAAAAAAAAATACCCCCCCCCCCCCAAAAAAAAAAAAAAATATAGCTGAAATATGAGAATTCAGGGTTTGGCACATATACCATAGAACCCCAAATTTAAGCTGCTGCTGTTACAGGAGTAAGAGATCACCAGTGAGAGATGAGAGCCATTGCTTTTCCTTAATGCATTAAGAGTTCTGAAATCCCAGTTTCTCTTACAGCACAATGGCAAAGAACAGAGTTCTGCATTGCTGAATTTCAGTCCTGTGCTATCCCAAGAGAAAAAGATAAGCATGATAATATAAGAAATAGGCAGCCTACAGTAATTTTACGAGGCTACGACTATGATGAATGCCACACAGCATGATAAGAGAATTGCAGCCTAGAGTAAATCAGTGACCTGTTCATTGCTTCGGCCACACAGCAAGATAAAAGAGAAATTTTCCTAATGTTTTAGCTCACTCAGTTTGAATTTACGTTAAATAAGTTGGGATAAAATGAGGAAATGCAACATAGTAAGTCTATCTTTTTCATGAAGTGAGATAGTAAAACAGGAAGCTCTCACTAACCAGGTGGCTTTTTTTTATTTCAGTCTTAGTCATGTTATTTTTGTGCTGTTTTAGATTAGGTCTAAACACTTACACTTGAATTAATAATGGAAACAAATGCTGCTTTGGTAGTTATATTTTAAAACACAATTTCAAATACAACTTACTGTTCTTATTAATCATCTGCGTAATACTACTTACTATAAAATTTAGCAACTTTTCTCCTCCACAGGCATACAGCCTTTGGGCCAGATCCAGAGGTAAGTATGACAGAGTACTTACGCAAGTCATTTACTTAAGTGCATGCACCAGATGTTCCGCAAGCGCACCTTCAAATGTACGTAACTAAGTTAGAATTAGGTATTGGAAGCTATTTGCTAAAATTCCTTATCTTTAATGGCAGTCCTGGCATCTTATATTTTGCAAGAAGTCAGTGCCTGCCATCTCAGGACTTCACCATTATGTTAGTCGCAGTTTAGAAGAAATGCTTAACAGGTTGACATGTCACCTCCAAACTCTCCCTCTCCAATCTTCTTTCCAAGGGTTAAATGCTCAAATCTAAGCAACCACCCAGCTGGAAGAAAAAAAAATGATTGTTATACAGAGGACAACAAATGTTACATATTAAATGTAATATACTGTATCTTTTATGATCTAGGGCATTCTGTAAATTGATAGCATGGGTTTTATTATTAAATTAAAGAGAAAAGGAAAAGCAGCAGGATCCATTTATCTGCACTCGTCCCTTTAGCAGCCACTATAGCAAAAATTGCACGTTTTAAAAGATTGAAACTCTTGCTAAAATATATAAAACTAAAATACTTAAAGAAAACTAAGTATCATATACACAGCCTTAATTCTTAGGCTGTTTGAGTTCTTCATCATTAATGTTGGATAATCTAATGTATTTCTCCATAGGATTTATCTATCTAATATAATTAAATAAATGAGAGAAGGGATTTAATAAATTTCATATTGATCTGAACAATCATTTGTAACTAAAAAGGTCTACCACTAAAAAGACAATTATGTATTATACCCTCTCAACAAAATAATTTTGTTAGTGATTTGAAACAATAAACAAAAAAGCATACACAAATAATAACAAATAAATAATAAAAAACACAAAAAACAACACAAACCTTAAATTAACAAAATGAGATAATTTCACCACAAAACAAAGTCTGAAATTAACACTCTACAACACAAAAGCATCTAATAAAGTTACATTAAAATATCAAAACATTTTGTTCTAACATTAGGACTACAGGCACCAAAGAAAGATTCATTAGATATAATGGATAGGAGACAGTTTCTCTAATCATTTTAAAATAACTCCCTATCATTCCCTATTACTTTATATATCTCACAAGTTTTTAACAAGAATTTCAATAAAGTTTCAATCTTTTAAAACATGTGCAATTTTTGCTGTAGTGGCTACTAAAGGGGATGAGTGCAGATAAATGGATCCTGCTGTTCTTTCCTTTTCTCTTATTAAATTGCAATTCATTAAGGACCATAGTAGCACCCAGGGTAAATTATCAGAAAAATGAATCAATATATAAAAACTCTGCTCCCCTTTACCCACTTTTGTAAGTCAGTGCGGGAATTTAACTTTTTGTACACAGCATGGGTTTTATTATATGATTAACAAGATTGCCAATTGCATCCGCATTACATAATCTATCTACTCAGCACTTTATATTACTACTGTCAAGTGTGTCATTCAATTTAAACCTACCATCAGCCTCTTCTATTGGCTTACTATTAAAGACGGCTATTAACTGTGGATATTTACATCGACTGGAGAGTGCTTGTCAGCTTCTCCAGCTACAAGCTGCAGTATTACATTGATAGTGATATATATCAAGCTATCTACTAACAGTGTCTGGTCGGCATTTGTTGGAACATACTCCCGACTTAGCTGTTCAATTGGGCTTCCAGCATATGTTTGGATTTTTTGCACTACTTTGGAAAATTATAGCGTGCTTAAACGGATCTGTTCACATTGTATCTATACTGTTGGTTCCTATCTTTTTAGTATTTTACTATATATTTTAGAATTATTATTTTTATGTTATTAATCAAATATTTCTCAATATTCAGTATATCCTGTTTAGCGCTTATCATTCTTGTATTTTTATAAAAAATATACAGTATGCATCTCAATCGCAATTACATTTCCCTCTACTTACCTCCCTCCCTTGTATCCCCTTTTACCCCCTACCCACCCCAACTGTGGTTTGAATTGTTACTCTAATTTGTTATATAACATTTTGTAAAGTAACCATTGTTCCTTTTTCCTTCAATAAAAATGTTATGTAAAAAAAAAAAAACCATTAGCCCATATTATATTCTTTTATGATAATAAAATATCATAAAATCATTCTAATTAATTTCTGTTTAGAAAAAGACATTAATATACTCAGCATATCATCAGCATAAAAAGTTACTGTTTCATGTGTCATTGGAAAGGGCTGAATATGTCAGGCCAAGGCTGCAAAAAGTGTAATGTAAAGCTAACAACATTATTTTCAACTATCTGTATCTAAATTTAAGGGGCCAGATTTACTAAGCTGCGGGAATGGAAAAGTGGAGATGTTGCCAATAGCAACCAATCAGATTCTAGCTGACATTTTCTAGTATGAAATAGGAAAGTAAGAGCTAGAATCTGCAGCTTAAATGTTGCATTACTTCCTACTTTAGACATTAAGGCTAATCAACCTTAACTACCACAGGATTAGTTTAATGCCTTAAAATTACAGTACATATAGTTATGCCTTTCAAATACTTTCAGAAATTAGTCTGTCTAAACCATGAATTATAAATGTAGCCCCTACATTGCTGTGGCTAAGGCATAGGTGAACTACACTTCTTGGTGCAAGATATTGGGGCAGATCCTGAACTACGCATTTCCGCGAATTTACGTGTGGCGGACACGTAAATTTGCAGATTTGTACGCACTGCGCATGCGCACCGCTGAAAATACGCACATGCACGTAACGTATTTTCAAACGTATGGAGAATTCACGTATTGCTAACGTAAATACTTACGTGTGGGCGTGCCAAATTTACGTTAGTGACCAATACGTGCATTTTACGTGAAGTAGGCGGGGGGTGGTATTTAAAGTGTACAGTATGGGCGTGCTAAGCTGCGTACGTTCGCGTAGTCTGTACGCCCGTTAGCGGACGTATTCTGTTACGTTAGGAAAAGTTAAGGTAGGGTTTGGGTCGCGTAATTTGAGAAAATACGTCCGTGCAAGGGGTGTGCCGTGGGGAGTGTATTGACCTTACGTGTACGAAAATACGCACCGCTAAAATACGTACGTAGTTCAGGATCTACCCCATTGTGAGTATCACTGAATCATGGTTCAATGGAAATCATGACTGGGACCTAGCTTTACTGGGATATAATTTATTTAGGAAGAAACGATCAGGAAAAATAGGAGGAAGGGTATTAATGCATGTGAAGGAAGGGATAATATCCTCTTTAATAGGGAGTAGTGGAGAAAAGAAACAGAGGCACTTGGGGTAACCATTGCAAGAAATTAAGAAAGGATAAAGTACCTACTTGCGCTGCTTAAGCCGTACCTAGACAGTAAGGATATATAATGTGCACAGGCTGCAATAGGTGGAAAGTGAGGCTCCCTCTAGATGAACTTCAAAATACCCTAAGGGGGGGGGGTTTTCAAGCATCAACATTTCAGATTACCACCTAGTGCCACAATACATATATCCAAGGGCGTAACTACAGGGGGTTCAAAGGGTTCAGCTGCTGCGGGGCCCGGCGGCTTAG
>WWET01006619.1:18450-31258 GCA_011038615.1 Limnodynastes dumerilii
GGGCCTGTGCTGGGCCCCCCTAGCTCAGGGGCCCGGTCGCAAGTGCGACCGCTGCGACCCCTGTAGCTACGCCACTGGTACCTACAGATGTTTACATATATGTCTGGATCTCCTCTGCTACTAATGCTAGCTGCAGCTTACTATTGACGTTTACATGCCTGCCTGCTTTTTGCTTTTCACAGCTAATCATTATTGATAGTTTGCATAACTAACTCATTGTTTTGGGAGCACATACCTCTATTCATAGGATCTCTGCAGTGTTTTTAATTTGTATATCTTATGAATTATAAAGTAATGAAATTGTCATATTATTGTTACTAATGATTGTGGACATTTTTATATTACATTTTTTATTGTTTTGGGGTGTCTGTAAGCACCACAGAGTTTAATAATAATAGCCTTTGTTAATGCGGTGTTAAATTGTCACTGGTTTATGCAGAAAAGTGCAGAATAGTACTATAAACAGCTACTTATAGGAGCATGCTGAGATCATGCTGAGCATGCTGAGCTTAAAATCATTAAATTAGCTTTCAATGCGAAACGTGCGTTAGAGCTAATTAACGCACTCCAATGAGTTGAGATAACAACACACAGCTGAGATGTAGCAGATGGAAAGCACACGTCAGATGAGCAAGCAGCGAAAAATGGCTAATGAAAACACAGAGTGTGACAAACAGATAGCAGGAAAACCTCCGGAGAGAGGGAATCCCATCAGGAGGTAAGACCATCACGAAACAAACACTCACACACTCGCAAAAGGAAAAGAGGATGATGAGCAGGAAAATGGGTAATAGAATGAAAGACAGGACAGCAAGGGAGAGTCAAAGGAACGAAAAGTTCAAACAAAAAGAAGCATGAGCAGGATAATACAACAAACTAGGGCAACAAGGGCTCCAGCTAATGGCCATATATAGGGAGAGCCACAGCCTGATTGGCTTCTAACCATGCTGCCCAATCCCCAGTCCAAAGCATTACAGCTATAAGGCAACATTCAGAACCCTTAAGACAATTATTACATGTCTTAACGATTGGCATAGCTTGGAATGGGGTCTTCTGTTAGCACTTTGCATGTGGTTTTGTTGCTAAGTATCCTGAGTTTCTTTTATGTAGCCTTTTTTGTTAAGGATAACAATTCCACCCCTTATTGGTGTGTTCTTCATTGTCTAAAGTAGATATGTTACCCTTGAATTTTTTCAAGGTCATAAATTTGTTAATTGGATTTTGCAGTGCAAATTTCAAACCTTTGCTTAATAAACTTATTTGTGGGATGCTCAGTTTGTAGAAGCCGAAAATACCTATGGGTTTTACTATTTGTTTTTTGTTCCTAAAAGATCACTAATAACCACACCACCACCAAGACAAATGCAACAACCACATGAGCCCAATTGCTTAAAGAACTTTTAAAGCTAAACTCCCATTACACCCAAACTCATTTACAATCTTAAATTTTTTGTAGAGTATTATTCCCTCCTTCAGGTGTTGGAACATAAGGTTCCCTCCCAAAAAAAGAAGTAAATTACTGAGTGTAAAAAGACCAGAAGAATAAAAAGAGGATAGAGAAGAAGAAGAGTTCAATTACCTCCACCTGCAGTGCTTTAGTGCACATTTGCATTTTTTCTAGCTTATACTATACTTATATTATTATTAACACTTATTTATATAGTGCCACTAATTGTCCACAGTGCTGTACAGAGAACATTAGACGTTCAATTGAGTTTCTGCCCCTACTAGAACTACAAACTAAGGTCCCTAACACATACGCACACTAGGGTTAATTTAGTCAGTCAGTTAACCTACCAGCATGTTTTCAATATTAAAATTGTGATTAGAGAAGAGGAAATTGTGTTTAATATAGTATCAATGAATAATTATTATTAAGAACAGGTAAGTAGTGTCCAATGTGAATTAAGATAATGGACCTGATTCATAATTAAGAAAGAATTTAGGAATGTTCCTAAATTTAAGCACACCAAGGATAAGTAAGAATGATTCACAAATCCTAAAGAAAAATGCTAACCACACCCCTAGCTTCTTAGGAGCTAAAGACGTTGACGTCTTTTCGGCAGGTGCATATATTTAGAAACAGCTTTGTTTCCCATCTGAGAATCATGCGTATATTTAGGGTCTTTAATAGCCTCATGATACATAGCAAAGCAAAGAAACACATTAATTGATTCGATTAAGAAGTGGATTGATTTTCTTAGGCTTTCTTTGTTTTATAATTAACAAAAGTATCCAAAAAATTTGTTAAAAATTGCTTATTGAAGGATTAAGAACCATACAGCTTTCAAAGCTGTTATAACAACTATCAAAATAATAAAATAATAAATATCTACAGAAATTAAACCTAAACTAAATGTGTATCAAGATCTCACACAAACAATGCAAACATGCTAAAAGTTAAATAAAAAAAACTTATGTTTACAACAAACAATGAAATCATGCACAAACTGCAAACAAATATAAATAATGAGTACCTTCCAAATTTAAAGTCAAACACAAGATGGTAACATAACAGCAGTTTTAAAAGATAAGCCTTTAATTTTATAAATCAAAGTAAACACATGCATTCATTATAATTGTTGAACAAACAGAAAAGCATGAAGCTTTGCCTTTCTGTTAATCATGTGGATGTCAACTTAAGAATGGTAGGGGCATTCTTATCTTTTCCTGTGTGTATGTTACTCTGCACGAGCCCTTCTTAACTGTGAATCATTCTTAAGTCTCAAGGAACACCCATACTATACATTAGTAGCCCAAATGCTGTTCGTTTCCATTAAGAGTCTTGCCCTTCTAGCCATGCATGTAGAAGTCAGAACATTCCCATGCATGAATCATTCCTAAGTATCCGTTCTTATCTGTGAATCATTCTTACATGGTTTCAGTGCGTAGTTTTGAGTCCTAAGCATGCTCAGTTTGTGTTCTTAAATATACGCACTTAAATCCTGTTCTTACTTAGTTGTGCCCAATTTGAGCAACAGGTGACTAATTTCCAATAATTTCAAAATTTCATCAATTATACCATAACACATTTAGGACCTGATTCACAACTAAGTAAGAACAGAATTTAAGTGTGTATATTTAAGAATAGTTAAACTGAGAATGCCCAGAACTCAAAATGATGCACTTAAACTATGTAAAAGGATTCACAGATAAGAACGGCTACTTAGGAATGATTCATGGTTTTAGGAAAGTAATGACTTCCGCATGTGTGGCTAGAGGGGCAAGGCTCTTAATGCATTTGGGCTACTAATGATGTTCCTCAGGCGCCGGCTTCAGGCCTGTGCATGCGGCCAGTGTGCAGCCTGGTGCGGTCGCGGCAGAGCTATCGGGCCGCAGGACTCACCTGGCACTGTAGCCTCCTGCTGCCCGCAGTCAGCTGACGGTCCTGATCACCGGGGGAAGTGTCATGCCAGCGTTCTTCCACTTACAGAGATTGGCAGGTGCGGTTGATGCGCTGGGTCCGGGGCTGTCTCCCTACATACCCTGACATCCTAGTGGGTTCCACTGCAAGTCCACAGCAAGTCATCAGGCACTGGGAGGCACTGGAGGTTGGTGTGTGACCCAGGGACCCGGGAGAGAAGTGTGCCCTCATCGGCCCAGCGCCTGGGAGGAGTTACAGCCGCAGGAGGGGGAAGACGGGCGCCATCTTGCTAGACCTGCTTCTTTGGCTGTGCAACAGCTACCACTGCTCCTTACAGAGTCAGAGCCCTGTCCCTGGCCTTGTGGGTGCAGCACCCTGTATCCTGCTCAGTGGACTGCCATAACCTTCTTGGTACCAGACTCCTTATTGACCTGGCTTAAATTATACTCCTACCAGAGAGTCAGACCCCCGTACTGCTTTCATAGTCCGCCCATCTATACTGATATATCACACCTTATTGAAGGCATTGTGTACCTCCTGCAGCACTGGCAAACTACTCTACATGTAACATGTATAGCAATTAAGACCATCCACAGATCCCCATCGGCCTGAAACCTGCTGAAGTATTGATAATGACCATGCGCTGAGCTATCTACTTTGACGCCTTGATACTTTGAGATCCTTCGCCTTGCTGTTATTCTGTGGTAGTCGCCAGCCGGGATGGCTCCAAAACGCCAGAAGCCTCCAAAACCACCCAAACAGATCCGTTTCTCTCCTAAATCAACACCAGATAAAGAGCCAGAATCCCATCAACGTATAGTCCTTGTGCTTGCACGACCTCCCTCCCCGATCCCAGCTCCGGACATGGATGTAGAATCAGACGCTCCTTTGACTGTCCGATCTATGCACCAGCTGTTGGTGGCCTTGAAGTCTGATCTCACTACCGAACTCCAACTAACTTCCGCCAAAATTATGACAGAAGTGGCAGAACAGATCACCTGGAGAGCAAAATGGAGGAGCTGGTGGCATCCCATAATAGCCTGATCGTCGAGCATGAAGCCCTAGCCGCAGAAGTGCAGGCGCTCCGAGATAAGGTGGCAGACCTGGAGGACAGGTCACGACGCAACAATATTAAGATCCGCGGTGTCCCTGATTCCGTCTCCAGCGCAGAATTAATGGACTTTGCTCAGACCTTATTCAAAAAGCTACTGCCTGCAGTGGATGCTAAAGAGCTCCTCATAGACCGCATCCACAGACTCCCGAGACCGCAGGCTGCCACGAACATCCCTTCCTGTGACACCTTGTTACGCATGCACTTTTTCCATATCAAGGAGCAGATCTTGCGGGCGGCGAGAGCGGCGGAGGGATCCGACATACTAGGCAACCTTCAACTCTTCCCCGACTTCTCAGCATCTACAGTTGCCAAAAGAATGTCTTTTCGTCCAATCACCCTGGCTCTGCGAGACCCCTACAGGTGGGGATTTCCAGTCAAGCTACTTATCCAGTTTGAGGGATCCACCTACAGCATCGCATCCCTAGAAGCCGGCCTGAAGTTGTTACAAGAATGGGACATACCAATCTCTTCCTCGGCTCAGACCCTTCCTTCAGCCATCCAATCCGACTGGGCTAAAGCGTAATGCCTGCAGAGGAAGCCTTCAGCGTGAGATTACTTAGCTAATATAGCTTTAGAGTATGAACCTTATCTAGTGCGATTGTAATTGCTATGTTCTCCTTACTATTAATAGTTAATAACAGTGGGTTAATACTGTTCTTGTTTATGCCCAGTTCTCGCATGCTAGTGGCACCTTATACTGTTTATTACGTTTTTCACCCTAACCTAGTACAGCTTAAGTTGTCTGGGCTTTGTCTAGTTAAGTTAGCTTTCTTAAACTGCATAATTCAATGTCTATTTTACTTCTGCAGATATCAGGTGTCTGGTTTTGTAATAGTATGATCTAGATGGGTTTAGGCCAATGGGGGCCAATACCGGCCCGCCCCAAATGTTTTTCGTGTTGCCGCACAGACCCCACAGCGGCAAACACTCAGACCCCGTAAAACGGGTCATTTTGGTTTGTTCCCCCCCTTTTCTTACCCCTCTCTTCCTCCCATTTTACACTCAACACCAGAAGGTCTTGTTATTCTTGCTTTGCCTGGCTGCCACACCCGGGAAGTCTTGCATACTGCTACAGCTCTAAATTATGGGGAATATGATTAAGTTTCTCAGCTTAAATGTTAAGGGTCTAAACTCTCCTAATAAAAGAGCAATGGCCCATCTGTACTTCCACAAGGTCGGAGCGGATGTGGTAGCCATTCAGGAGACTCACTTTTCTTCAGTAGGCCCCCCTAAATTCTGCAACAATAGATACCCCCGAGGTTACTATGCTAATGGTCCCTTCAAGCGCAATGGAGCGGCTATCCTTCTACGTGCAGGCCTCGAATTTACTCTAGAGAGGGAGGTGGGTGACAGGAATGGTAGATACATTATTTTAGTGGGTAACATGGAGGGCAGGTGGGTCACCTTGGTATCTCTGTATGCACCTAACTCTGGTCAAGTCACCTTTCTCAGGGCAGTATTTGAGGAGGTGATAAAGGTACGGAAAGGACATGTTATGATATTGGGCGACTTTAACATAGTACCGGATCCCAAAATAGATAAATCTAAAGAGCCCAAGCAGCACTCCCCGCAAAGCACGGTTTCCCCGGTGTCCTTCCATAAGTTATTGCTTGAATTTGATCTCTACGATGTCTGGAGGGTGCAGAACCCGGTGAAGCGTGATTATACCTTCTATTCCCACGTGCACCGTTCCTATTCTCGTATAGATCTGATACTGCTTGATAAATGGTCTCTACAGCATGTTCTCCCGGTCCAAATCCTTCCTATTACATGGTCTGACCATGCGCCTTTACTACTACCATGAGATTTTCAAAACACTAATTTTCCTCCCCGCCCTTGGCGCCTACCAGACTATCTTTTAACAGATATAGAGGGCATAAAAGCTATCTCGGACTCACTCTCTCTTTACCTAGAGACCAATAAGCCTGATGATACTTCCATCATAACCTTTTGGTGTGCGCTTAAAACGGTAGTGAGAGGGGCAGCGATTCAGACGGGGTCCCACCCTAAAAGGCAGTCTATTAAGGTGCAGAGAGAGTGGGAGCAAGAAATTGTCCAACTAGAACAGTCGCATAAACGTGACCCCTCCGAGCATTACCTATATCAGTTAAATGAAGTCCGGACCAAATTGTGCAAACACCTTATGTTCCAGTCCCGCATTCATCTAAACACGCTTCGGCAAAAATACTATATGTCAGGTAATAAGGCGGGTAGAATGTTAGCCAGGAAGCTTAGAGCGCAACAGGTGAGACATAAAATTAAGGCTTTACGCTCGAATACTGCGGACAAAATACTTAACCCGGCACAGATAGCTGATACTTTTGCACAATTCTATGGGCAGCTATATAATCTAAGGAGTGACTCGTCTGTCCGCCAGCCATCCCCCGATGCTATCAACACATTCCTAAGTAATATCCACCTCCCCAAACTTAGCGTACAGGCAGTGACAGCGTTAAATACACCATGGTCAGTTTTGGAAGTGGAGACGGTGATTAAATCCCTCCCAATGGGCAATGGGTCCTGATGGGTTCACAAATAAATTTTATCTTACTTTCTGTGACCAAGTAGCCCCTATTCTGACGCAGATGTTTAATTATGTATCTCAGGGAGGTATATTTCCATCAGAAATGCTGGAATCGAGGATTATCTTGAAGCCTGGGAAGGATCCTACAGATTGCAAGAATTATCGCCCAATAGCACTACTGAACACTGATTTGAAAATTTTTGCCAAAATGATTGCAAGCCGTATTAGCCCTTTACTGCCTAAGATTATACATCCCAACCAGGTCGGATTCATTGTAGGCCGCCAGGCTCCGGACAACATTCGTAGGGTTCTGAATGTCGTTGAGATGGTGGAGAGAGAGGGGGCCCCGCTGATATTACTATCACTAGATGCTGAAAAGGCTTTTGATAGACTCCACTGGGACTATATGTCTATGGTCTTGTCGAAATTTGGGTTTAAAGACAAAATCCTCCACTCCATTCTGGCACTATACAAGGGACCAGTGGCCAGAGTCTTCAGTAATGGTTTTCTATCAGCCCCATTTAACATCACTAACGGCACAAGACAGGGGTGTCCCCTCTCCCCACTCATTTTTGCGTTATCTATAGAACTTTTAGCGGTGCATATACGATCCTCCCCCTCCTTCCCAGGCTTCGCACGTGGTGGTATCCCTCATAAACTCTGTCTTTTTGCGGATGAAATCCTGCTCTTTGTATCAGATCCAGTGAGGACGCTTCCCTGTCTCCATAGTATCTTAGATCAATATAGTAAGGCTTCCTTCTATAAATTAAATACGGCCAAATCTGAAGCCCTCCCTCTAAATGTCTCACAAGATGAGATAAGTGTGTTGGAAAATAAATTTCCTTATGTTTGGAAGGAAACGATCTCCAAAACGTTTGATTGTAACTACACTCCCTTATTGGCTCACTTGTCCTCTCTAACTAAGAAATGGGTTCAGTTCGAGATCTCATGGTTGGGAAGGATCGCTTCTTTCAAAATGACCCTCCTACACAAAATCTTATACCTATTCAGGTCAATACCATATACTCTCCCAAAAATCTTCCTAGACAAACTCACAAAATGTATGATACACTATGTCTGGAAAGGCCATCCTCCTAAAATAGCTTCTAAAAGGTTATATCTTCCGAAATCTAGGGGAGGATTGGCTTTACCTAATTTGATGCAGTATCAGATGGCTTGTAGGTTGGCTCAAATGGAGGATTGGCACGGGCAGAGCCGGGAGAAAGTTTGGGTCAACATGGAGGCACAGTCAGTTCCCACCTTTCCACTGCAAGACCTGCAGTGGGTCCCACAGGATCTCCGCCCAATAAACCCGCAGCCTCTCACTTCGATCAGCAACACACTGCAGATCTGGGACAGAGCAGTAGTGTTTATGGGAGACTTTAGGATTCTCTCACCAGTGTTGTCCATTAGAGCCTTAGGTAAATTGATTCCGAATATATCTCTGTCATCATGGAGTGAGGGTGGTATTTCCAAGATCTCGGATATAATGGAGGGGACGTCATTGATCTCCTTCCCAGGCCTGCAGACTAAATATGGCCTTCAGGCCTCGGAATGGTACAAGTATATACAGGTCCGTCACTGGATCCATGGGGTCCCACAGGGCAGGGCAAAGTTTACCCCCCCACCCTCAGTGATATTGAACAGATTCTCCCACTCCGCAACTTCGAAGGTCATCACCTTTTGGTATCAATTTCTATGGGAATTACAGGACAAGCCCAAGGCTTCATTCCAGCTAAAGTGGGAGCGTGACTTGGGTGTCTCCTGGTCTTCTTCGCAATGGAAGAAAATATTTGTGGCTTCCTACAAAATTTACAAGTGTGCAAACCATGTGGAGATGCTTGTGAAGTTGATCAATAGATGCTATTTTACTCCTGATAGACTGCATACCATCTGGCCAACACAGTCTAAATTCTGCTGGAGGGGGTGCGGGCAGGTGGGTAGTATTTTGCACATTTTCTGGGAATGCCCTCGAGTCAAAAAGGTGTGGGATGAAATTTCTCGGTTTCTTAAAACACTCTTTAAAGTTGATATTCCCCTTTCTCCTTCCATGGCTCTTCTACATGTATATCCCCATGAGGTACAGCCCGACCATAAATATGTCTTGGGACATATACTGATCTCAACAAAGGCGGCAATAGCCCAGTGTTGGAAGTCACCTGAGTTACCTCCACTGATGAAAATACTATCCAAGGTCCAATATAGTCACGATATGGAAACGAGGAACATCCCTTATTCTATGGGTACTAATTCGTTAATGTTTAAGTGGCTCCCCTGGACTATGTACACGTCGGACCGTGACAACCAACAGGGTATACCTAAATCGATTTGTTATAATTTCGAGGTCTCTGACCCTATTGAACAGCCCCATAGCAGTTAGGGAAGGGTATGGTAATTAGTCTTGAAGGGCTACTTTTCCAGATCCCAAGGTTGGCTTTGCTAAGACTAGAAGCAGCTGGACCTCCCAATCGGTGTGACTAGGATTATTTGAGTGTAATCCCCCTCCCCTTCCCCCTCCTCCCCTTCTTTTTTTTTTCTTTCCTCTTCTTTTATATATTTGTTATATTCTTCTTTTTGAATGATGCTCAGAGATAAGATTGCCGGTACCTTTATTAACAGCAACTCATAAATATTTTTTTCTATGTAAGCGCTGTACCTTTTTTATTATTATTATTATTATTATTATTATTATTATTATTTGTCTATATTACATGTGGCATTGCGGTATCTATATCAACAGAAATTTACTACCCTGCTGCGGGTAATCTCCACCTGTGACTTTTATTTTATCCTACTGTTGTTTCAACAGTGTTTACTTTATATCCACTGCATATGCCCTTTTTGATTGTAATACCACAGGATTTATCTGACTAGCTACGGACGTGTTTCAGCGTGTCATTTTGACAGAAGATTTTATTGAATGAATGTATTCTCAGTGTATTAGCGCCACCTAGCATCCTCTTATTCCCCTCTGCATTTTTGTCTGAATGAATGTACTAACAGGGCCCGATTCAATTAGGGTAAAATCGTTCGCCGGTGTATTTTTAACGCTATTTTTATCTAAATTACGGGCGATATATTTTTTTCCTATTCAATTATTTTTTATAGTAAAAAATACACCGGTTTTTTAACGATATCGTTAATTAAAAATTCGTCCCTATGAGAGGTGTGGATTTCTAATGATGCCCTGTCTTGTGCCCCGACAGGGCATGCTGATGCTTGTAGAACTACAAGCATCAGCATGCCCATGGATGCCAGGGGCCGCTGCGCAGGTGCCTTGGTAAAAAAAACAACTTTTTTTAGTGTTGCAAATCACTTCCTGCTAGCAGAAAATGCCCGGCGCTAATGACAGGTTATTGGCCAGTGTCTGAAATATCGTGAGAAGTGATTTGCGACGTTCAAAAAAGGTTTTGTTTTTTTTCCCCGTTAAATTTCTTCTTCGCTGCCTGCTATTTTTGCGCAGCGGTAAAAAAACAATTGAATTGCCGAATTTTTTACGCTAAATAGCCGGCGAAGGCGTCTTTTTTTTCCCGACGCAATATTTTTGAAAATTTCGCCGACAATTGAATCGGGCCCACAGTGTTACAGCGCCACCTAGCATCCACTTATTCTTTTTTCTATTTTTCTGTATGTGTGTCAGAAACCGTTTAAGAAGAGCTGTATTTTTTATTGCAAAAGGTATTTCATCTGGACTACTGGATGATAACTATTACTTCTAATCAATGTGTCCAGGTCTCTGTCAAGACTCATTGAGCCAAAAGAACATCTTCCTGCTTTCAAGAGTTGCACTTGCTGTATCCTGTGACCCACAGATTAGAACTAACCTCTAATCCATCCCTGCTTGTCCTGAGTTGAACCCCATTGTCCTGTGACTTCAGTCAGCTACCCTGCTGTTCTGAACCAGAGCCAGCAGATCAGGGGACATCAGCCAGGCACCCACAAGGGGCATGCAACAGCCATAACACTGGATACCCAGAAGAAAGCAGCTTGGTGGTGCTAGTGATGGCCTCCTACACTGCAGTGTGAGGAGCTAGTAACAGTCGGTTACTGGTTGTAAGTAGGAACCCTTATACCTAAGGTGTAGGAGATAAATTAGGATAATTTATTTACCATGGCAACTAGTGCAACCTAATAGGACAACCATCTGGATCCTGTTACATCTGGTGGTTAGCAGCAGGAACCACGTCCTGTGACAAGTCTATACATTGGTCATGGTAAATTTGTGAAGTGTACATCAACTAGAGGAATATTCTACTAGTACTAGCACATGGTGCCAAGGATCAAGGGAGTAGAGTTGTAGCGCAGGAGGAGGAGGAGAAGAGTCATGGCTGTGTTGGGTTAGCTCAGTCCTTTATGGCTGTGCTGTGTTTTTCTATTTTTTTTATTTAATTCTTTATTTATTTTTACTAAAATACCATAAAAACTAAGGTTTTCTGACATTTTAGGTAAAAATAGGGTTGCTAAATAGATGATGGAGAGAGAGATTATTCGTGGTAAAAACAATAATTTGTAGTTTCTTTTGTTAAAAAGTAGCTCCACTCTCTATTCTATTATCCATATTATGTATTGGCTGTAACAGCTGTGTACAAGTAAAGTGCATCCCAAATATAAAGCAGAGCAGTGATGGTTACTATTTCTATTTGTAATGTATATTATATTTGGTGTAGGACTGACCAGGAAGGGGGAAGACTCTGATGTGAGTTTGTCAGCTGAAAGTAGGACAGAAAACACACGATAATGCTCAGAAAGTCCCATCAGTATTCCCCCACAGTGACGATGTACACACTGGACCAGGTGTGAAAATTAGAGGTAAACAGATGGAAAGTTGTTTAATACAATATTAGAATTGATAAGTGATGTTTCCTAACCCAAGTCCAAATAACAGTGTAATAGTAATGATTGTCAGTATCTATGTAATAATATAGGGAACAAGAGAGGTCCGGCGCTCCAAACATACATTAAATAACACTATGTGTCTGCACATAAATAAAAAGGAGGTTTAGTTCACAATATAGCTATATTGGTTTAAGCTCACCTGCCCAGCGTCAAGGCACCTCCTGTAGGTGAGTCCCTATCCATTTGCTATATGTGTACACAGGAGGTCTCTGTTAAGACACTACCTGCATTTGAATAGCCTGCAGCAGCCATGTTTGGGGAGTGGTCAGACTCCAAAATAAAACTAAACAGTAGCAGTAACAGAAGTGCGGCCATTTCTTTTGCTACTGTTTAATTTTATTTTGGAGTCTGACCACTCCCCAAACATAGCTGCTGCAGGCTATTCAAATGCAGGTAGTGTCTTAACAGAGACCTCCTGTGTACACATATAGCAAATGGATAGGGACTCACCTACAGGAGGTGCCTTGACGCTGGGCAGGTGAGCTTAAACCAATATAGCTATATTGTGAACTAAACCTCCTTTTTATTTATGTGCAGACACATAGTGTTATTTAATGTATGTTTGGAGCGCCGGACCTCTCTTGTTCCTTGTGTTTACATTGTGGTCACTTTGGTCCTTGGCTGCACCCCTATATTTATATATACACTTGC
The DNA here is from genome assembly GCA_011038615.1 of Limnodynastes dumerilii. NCBI lineage: Eukaryota > Metazoa > Chordata > Amphibia > Anura > Limnodynastidae > Limnodynastes > Limnodynastes dumerilii. Next base: position 31,000 of record WWET01006619.1, read on the forward strand.
ACATATTTAATTTGTTGGGTTGGATAGAGTCCATTTCTTTTGCTACTGTTTAGTTTTATTTTGGAGTCTGACCACTCCCCAAACATAGCTGCTGCAGGCTATTCAAATGCAGGTAGTGTCTTAACAGAGACCTCCTGTCCTGTGATATAGCAAATGGATAGGGACTCACCTACAGGAGGTGCCTTGACGCTGGGCAGGTGAGCTTAAACCAATATAGCTATATTGTGAACTAAACCTCCTTTTTATTTATGTGCTGTGC
>WWET01006619.1:32903-56622 GCA_011038615.1 Limnodynastes dumerilii
AGACACCTTTTTAAACACCAAAAACCCAGGAAATTCCCGTGTCAGACCCTTTCACATCACCAATGAATTTCCCGGGTCTGCCCTGTCTAGCAACTGTCAATCATTGTAGAAATGAGCTCTTATTGGCTGCTTCACATGTGCTTTTACAGTGAATGTCATTGTTTTAATGGACTTGAAATTAATGCAGAAATGGCAACACTAATTTTGACATTTGAAGTATTGATTAAAAAAAGGAAAAACCTTTTAAGATTTTATTCGTTTTATTAGTTTTTACAAGAACAGTGAATTAAAAAATGCAAATTCGTACCTCTAATCCAGAGTCTCCTTAAGAAAGGCAATAAGTGTATAGAAATGTATAGGCAAATAGGTGTAATGAAGCACGCTACACAATTACATAGCTTATATATCTGGGTTGTTTGCACTATATGTAATTGTTACATTTTAAGATTTTTTTTATGTTTACTGATCTAAAAACCCCCCCAAAAAGCAGTATTTAAATAACACTGGTAGACAATGACATTGAACTTGATTCAGACCCCTTATTTTCATACATGTGAGGGGGAATGTTGCACAGGATGACATCCTTGGGCATGCTGATGCTTGTGCCCTATACTGTGCAAATGTTTTTTTTTGTGATGAAACGCCACAAACAGATTTGTTTACTGTTGCCCTAGCAACAGTAGACATATCTCACCAAGCAGGAGGCCATGTGAAAATCCCGGGTTGCAAAACAATCCTGGACCTTTCACATCACCACCCTTCCCGGGTAGGACCCGGGAAAAACCCTTCTTTTTTCCCGGGTCGAAATCCCGGGTACCCCTTTCACATCACCACCAAATACCTGGGATTTTGCAGACACTCGGGTTTTTTGCGAAAATTCCGGGTATTTGGTGGTGATGTGAAAGGGGTATCACTGTTATTTAGACTTGGGATAGGAAACATCACCTCTCAAGTCTAATACTGTTTGAAACAGATGAAATATGACTCCCCTGCAATCAACATGGTTTAGCCCAGGAATAACTTATTACTCTCTTAATTTCAAGCTCTTTCTTAAGTCTGGATCTAGCCCATAATAGTTATTTATTTATTAACAAGTTTTTATATAGTGCCAGCAGATTATTACTTTACAATTTTAACAATCATTATAACAAGACTGGGTGGTAACAGACAGACCGGATAGGTAAGAGGGCCCTGCCCACAAGTTTACACTCTATAGGACATTAAGAATTGATACATTATGACAAGTGCTATATGTCACACAATGGACAAACCCAGCATGCTAAGTAAAAGTGTGCAGTGGTCTGTATGATCCAGTCAAACAGAATTATTAGTAGCAGAACTGAGGGGAATTTTAGTATGGAAAGTAAAGTTTTCAAGTTGTGTTAATCATTTAACAGAAAGGTAAACCGGATAGCAAAGTGGTTGTGAATAGAGTTGACAATTATTAAGCAGTAGGTTGTGCAAGTTGATTAGCTGTGAGAAGAGATGAGTTTTAAGGGAAAGGGGAGAGTCGGTGCAGCCCGGGAGAAGTCCTGTAACCAGGAAGAGCATTTGTTTAGTGGCTTTGTAAGTTAGCAAAATTATTTTGTATTTGATTCTGTAGTATATTGGCAATCATTGTAGAGATTGACAGAGTGGAGAAGCTCTGGAAGAGCGCTTTGCAAAAAAAATTAGTCTAGCTGCTGTATGCAATATAGATTGTAGGGGTAGTATTATAAAGTGGGAGATAAAGGATATGGTGAAAAAAAGCGCCAGAAACATAGAAATTGAACCTTAAAAATATAACTTCTTGAAACTGTATGACATGAATTAGACAAATTTATTAAAACATCAAACACATATTAAAATTAAATTTTTTTCACCATATCCTTTATCTGTTCATTACCTATTATCGGGCCCCAGACCCGTTGAGACAGCAGCCTCAAACATAGTTTTTTTACATAGTTTATTTACTGGTACTAATCACCAATATTTATCAATTTTTTACTTTATTTAGCTCTTGGTTTTTAGGCGCCATCTTCTATTGATTTTTTTAGTCCTCGGTTTTTCTTTGGTTATAAAGTGGGAGTCCAATGAGAAGAGCATTGCAATAATCAATCCGAGAGATGATTAGTGCATGAATTAGAGTTTTAGCAGTTTTGTAGGAGATATTTGCGTATTCTGTAAATGTTTTAGATGTATTTTTTGTAAATTTTTTATTTAGTGTCAAATAGAACAGCAGGCATACAATCCGTATCATAACATCATAGTGTAATACATATTGTGTAGTGGCATATGAGACAATCAACAATTTACCATTAAAGGCAAAGCGTATAATAGAGACTATAACGTATATGATGTCAGACACTGGAGAGTATGGTTTTTTAAGTACTTCTGAGAATTTGGGGGAAGAATGAAAGGGGAAAGGGGAGGAACAGGTAGGAAAATTTTAGATATATTTATTTGTGGTGCAAAGAGAAATTTCTACACTATAAAAAAACGTGATATACAATATAACAATGAAAAAACGACATAAAAACTGCATAAAAAAGCATAAAAAATTACCCAAGTGAGAAAGTCACTCACATCAATATCAATAATCAGTTACAAACGAATATTACTGTCTCTTGCTAAGCTTTCTCCCGCAAGGGGAAGGGAGCCAACATAATGGAAGGGGACAGGGAACAGATTGCACCTAACTACTCAACAAAGTTTGAAATTCGGGGGACAGTTTAAATTCCATCCAGCTAAACCAGATGGAGGTGAATTGCTGAAATTTATCAGCGACCGACAGCGCAATTTAATCCATGCTGTAACACAGATCCACCCTGTTAATCCACTCCCTTATAGAGGGAGGGGAAGTTGATTTCCAGTGTACAGGAATTACTGCTTTAGCCGCGTTGCTCAGGTGGCGCACAAGGGAGTTTTTAAAGGAGGATATGGGGGAGGTGTCTAAGGCAAGGATCCAGAATTCAGACTCTCTAGAGATCTCATCTCCGGATAGGTGCCTGGCCATGTCCATAACACATCTCCAAAAGGGTCTAATAACAGTGCAATCCCACCATATATGTATAAAGGTTCCACTCGATAACCCGCATCTCCAGCATATGTTTGAGATATTGGGAAAATTCTTATGTAGTTGAGTGGGAACCATATACCAGCGTGAAAGCAATTTATAACGGGTTTCGAGTACTGGGAGGCTATAGGAAGTGCAATGTATTTTTTTGAAAATAGTCTCCCAGTCAGAAGCTTCGAGGGGGGCAGCAAGTTCCTTGTTCCAAGCTTTAACAAAAGAGTGGAGAAGGAGTAAATGGTAAGCAGTCTATATAAGGTGGAGACTATGTGTTTTGGGGGAGCAGATTGGGCGCATAGTGATTCAAATTCTGATTCATCACGAGTGAACCCAGCAACATTGGAGCATGTCTGAATAAAGTGCTTGAGTTGGAGGTAAGTCCAATGATCCCTACGAGAAAACCCATATTTATCTTCCAAATTCTGGAAAGGCAGGAGACCCACAGAACTCACCAGCTGGCTCACCCTGAAAAGCCCTGCTTCCGACCAAGACTTGAGAAATGGAGGGGAATTACCGGGAGGGAAGGTAGGGTTATAGATGAAAGGAGAAAGAGGAGAGGGATAATTTTTCCAGCGCAATTGTTTAATCAGCGTCTTCCAAATTGTTAAGGTGGGACCAATCGTCGGGTGGGTTGAGGAAGGCATATTGGGGAGCCAGGAAACTAAGTGTAAAGGGATGTGAAAGCTAAAGTTCTCCACCTCGACCCACTGCTTGTCAGCGGATTGTCTGGTCCAATCAATTACCCGACTTAAGTGAACAGAGTTATAGTACATGCGCAAGATAGGAAGCTGGAGCCCACCACTATCTTTTAGCGCATACAGTGTGTTTTGACTGCAACGAGGCCTCCTGTTCTTCCAGATGAAGCTATGGCACACACGTTGATACTCCAGGAAGAAGCGAACTGGGATGTGTATGGGGAGGGTTTGAAATAAGTATAGCAGTTTTGGTAGAACATTCATTTTGAGAATATTAATGCGCCCCCAACCATGAGAAGTCTTTGGGTGACCAAGCGGATAGGTCTGCTTTAATTTTGAGGAGCATTGGGGGGAAATTTTTCTCAAATAGGAAAGCAAGGTCCGAGGTTATATTAACCCCTAAGTAACGCAGCTGTGACTTGTTCCATTGAATGGGGAAGGAAGGTGCCAGGGTTCTTTAAATATCTGGGGGGAGATTAATCTGAAGTGCATGAGACTTACCCCAATTGACTTTAAAGTCCGATAATTGCCCAAAACGCTGAAACTCTAGCATGAGTAGTGGCACAGAAGTCAGTGGGTCAGAGACATACTTCAGGAGATCATTGGCAAACAGGGCTAGTTTATATTCTTTGTTCTTTAAATGAACACCATGAATGCCTCCATTAGCCCGAATCGTACGCGCCAGAGCCTCCATACATAATACAAATATTAAGGGGGATAGCGGGCAGCATTGTCGCGTACCATTGGAGATATAAAAGGCGTCCAAAAGGGATCCATTTACCCGGACCTTGGCAGAGGGAGTGGAGTATAAAGCCAAAATGCGATGTGTACATACGGGCCCTAATTGAAGATGGGAGAGGACACTCTTAAGAAAGCACCAGTTCACTCTGTAAAACGCCTTTTCGGCATCTGTTGAGAGTAATAAAGATGGAGTATGCGATTGGGATAAATGATGAAGGATGCTGATGGTTTTGGTGGTGCTATCCCTGGCCTCTCGACCAGGAACAAAGCCGACTTGGTCCAAATGTATGATAGATGGTAAATAGACTTTAAGGCGATTTGCAAGTAATTTTGCAAAGAGTTTCAAATCAACATTAAGAAGGAAATAGGCCTAAAACTGGAGCATTTGGTTGGGTCTTTGTTTTCTTTAGTAATACACTGATATATGGGCCTCTAGGGATTGACCAGAAAATTTATATTGGTCCGAAATACTATTAAAGACATTAAGGAGGTTAGACGCAATTTTGTTTTTGAGTAGTTTATAATAGGAGATAGAAAACCCATCGGGGCCGGGGCTTTTACCATTAGGGGTGGATTTAATAGCATACTCCAATTCTGCCAGAGTGAAGGGTGATTCAAGGGCTGAGGATGCTTCCGGGGACAGAAAGGGGTAGGAAAACTTCCGAAGATAATCAGAGATACTCTGCTGATGAGCTGCAACATCATCCGGAGAAGAGGGGCCAGGGAGATTATACAGAGATTTGTAATAATCTCTAAAAACTTTAGCTACCTTGGGAGTATCATGGTGCAGAATGCCTTTGTGATCTTTAATTTTAGGGATAAATCCCTGAGCCCGTTGTTTTCGCAAGGCTCTTGCTAGCATTTTACTCGGTCTATTTCCCCATTGAAAATAGCGAAATTTGCACCATCACATTGCTAATTTGTATTGGTCATTACATAGGGACGCCAAAGAAGCACGGGTTAAAGAGTTCTTCTAACGTCGACTTGTCAAGGGAACCCTTGTGGGACCTCTCCAAGTCACGGATCTAAAGCAGCAGCTGGGCCTTTTGGGTCCCCTTCTGCCTTTTAAGATACGTCCCTAATTTAATGCAAACGCCTCGGATCACGCACTTGTGAGCTTCCCAGACAGTTACTTTAGAAGTGTCATCCCCATCATTGAACTCCCAGTATTCAGCGATTGCAGTTTCAATTTGACTCCTACAATATGGGTCTTGGAGGAGGGCTTCATTCAAGCGCCAAGACAAGGCTTTTGGCTGAGGAGTTGGGATAGCTAATTTGATCGTGACAGGCGCATGATCGGACCAAGTTATATGACCTATACTGGCAGAGGAGACAAGGTGGAGAAATGCATGGGAAATAAAAAATAGTCAATTCTTGAATATGAGCTTCTAGAGTGGGAGAAGAACGAATAGTCCCGATCACGGGGGGTGTAAGATGCGCCAGGGGTCGGCCAGCTGGTGTTCATGTAAGATCTGCCTTACCTTTCTTGCATCTCGCAGGGGGCATCTGGAAGAGCCGGATGAGGTGTCTACGTGCGGCTCTAGCGACCAGTTGAAGTCGCCTCCAACAATCAGTGTGCCCTCTCTGTGTTTGTCAATTTCCTCTAGAATATGCTCAAAGTATCTAGGTTGGTCCTGGTTAGGAAAGTAGAGGTTAGCAAAATTGTACTGTTGATTATATAGCTTACATTTAACCAAAACACCTCGTCCATCTCCTAATAGAATAGAAACAGGGTCAGTGAGCGGGATCGCTTTGGAAACTAAAATTGCTATACCCCTCGATTTACTTAAAGAAAAATCATTACAGAACACATGTGGGTAATAGTAGCTAGCTAAGCGGGGAGCGGAGCCCTTCCTGAAATGTGTCTCCTGGACAAAAGCCACGTCCATCTTCTCAGAATGGAGCTTAGAGACCAGTTGAGAGCGTTTCTCCGGAGAGTTCAGGCCTTTAGCGTTTATGGACAGTAAGTTAAGGTGTGTTTTTAAATGTGTCTGTGACTGGGAGTTAGGACCCACCATAAAAGGGGTAATAGAGGGCTTTAAATGCGGGACCAAGATCTGCTACCATGGGGAGCAGAACTATCTGGGAATAAAACCTGGCAAAGGTAGGGAGTGGGGCGGGTGGCAGGTGGGTACAGGAAAAAAGAGCCCATATATGAGATAGTATATAAATGAGGACAGGGCATATGAAGAAATCCAATAATCTAGACCAATAAAGAGAAGCCCAGGGTATAAAGGATTTAGAGGGCGCTAAGGAGGGGGTGGGTAGAAACATGGAGAGAAAAACTACTGGGTGCCGCAAGGCTAATACAAGAGAAGCCAAGTGCAGACAAAATTCCAGTAAATATGGAACAGGGGTAAAAAACGAAATAACAACCTCACTTAACAGATAATATTGTCAAAATCTAATATAATATGTAAACCTGAAACAAACGGTCTCATAAAACAATGTGCATCTCACTTAAACAAGATCAAAGCGAAAACATAGAACCTGAACAGGAAACCAGGCAAATCTTCCAATTGTATTAGCTGCAAAATGAGCAAAAGTTAGAAGGTCAAACAGCATTTAAACTGTAGATGGCCGGCTTTGGTTTCAAGGAACTCAGGCCAGATCTCAAACAGGAGACGTTGAGGCGACTCTGGTAGGAAAGTTCAGCCGTTACCTCCGTGAGCGGAGGGTTACATTATAGTTGCAGTTATAGCGGCTACCTGTGGAGCAAAAACCGCGTGGAGATCAGGCCGGATTATGCTTATGCTGCCTCACAGTTTGTCAGTCAAGTTGACGAGAAGACGAAGCCGTATCCGGCACTGCCTGGGGAAATTCCCAATCTGGTAGGGTGACTAGCGGTATGTTTAAAGATTCGCAAAAGTTAGGTAAGTCTAATGGACTTCGCAACAAAGCAGATTTTCCTGCATGATTTGCCTGGATGCTGAAGGGGAAGCCCCAACGGTACTTTATATTGTGCTTCCGGAGAGCCTCGGTCAAGGGGCGCAAGTGACGTCTCTTTTGCAGGGTTTGCCAAGACAGATCCAAGACAGATCCTGGAATATCTGGACGGAGTGCCCTTCAAATTCCAATTTATCCCTTCTCCGAGCCTTTTGCAGAATCTCTTCCTTTACCTTGTAATAGTGGATGCGACAAATTATGTTGCAAGGTTGTGCTTGCGCTGGCCCTCTTGGTTTGAGAGCTCTGTGGGCTCAATCAAAAAGGATGGTGTTATCAGGGTGATCTTCTAGAACTTCATTAAAGACTTTAGTCAAAGCCGCCTCTATATTGCCAGCTAGGATGTCCTCAGGTATACCCCGGACTCTGAGGTTATTGCGCCTGCCTCTGTTATCTAAGTCCTCTAGGTGTGATTGGACTTCCGTTATAGTCTGCGCCTGGTCACTGATGTTGGCATGAGTTTTAGATGTATTTATCAGGATTTAGAAACAGTTTGTATATGGGGAACAAAGTCAGAGTCAAGGGTGACACCTAAGCATTGAACTTTATGAGTAGGGATTATATTATTGTTGTTGACAGAAATGGAGAGACCAGGTGGGTGACTCTTAGTGGCAGGTGGAAATATTATTAGCTCTGTTTTTGAGAGATGGAGGTTGAGATGATGGGAGGACATCCAATATTAAATGGCAGAGAAAATTCAGTTACATGGACCAACACAGTTGGTGAGAGATCAGGAGTAGATAGGTAGACGTATGTATCATCTTCATACAGATGATACTGAAAGCCAAATGACTGTATTAGTTGTCCAAGGGAAGAGGTATAGATAGAGAAGAGCAATGGATCCAACACTGAGCTTTGTGGTACTCCAACAGAGGGGGGAAGAGCAAAGGAGGTGGATCTAGAAAAGCTAACACTAAAGGAGCAATCACATAAGTAGGATGTGAACCAGGAAAGCGGTATCCTGAATACCTATAGATTGGAACATTTTTATGAGAAGAGAGTAGTCGACAGTGTAAAAAGCAGCAGAAAGATCCAGTAGCATTAAAAGAGTGTAGTGACCAAGGGCGTAACTACCAGGGGTTCAATGGGTTCAGTTGCTGTGGGGCCCAGCGGCTTAAGGGGCCCAGCAATCACCCCATTGCACCTGTACTATATTAGTTCAGAGTTAGGGGGCCCCTAACAAAATTCTGCTGTGGGGCCCACAAAGTTCTAGTTACGCCCCTGGTAGTGACCTTTAGATTTAGCAGTGATGAGGTTGTTGACCACCTTTGTCAAAGCAGTTTCAGTGGACTGTTTGGATCAAAAGCCTGACTGAAGAGGACCAAAAAGATTGTTTGAGGAGAGGAAGTGAGTGAGGCGAGTGTAGACAAGTCTGTCTTGATCAACTTTGAATTGCATGGGAGCTGGGAAATGGGAGTTTTGTTTTTTCAGAATTGGAGTGTTTAGTGCATGCTTAAATAAAGACAGAAAGATACCAGTAGAGAGAGAGAGAAATTGCAGATAGCAATTAGGGTTGGAATAAGTACAGAAGATATACATAATAATATAATAGTATTAAAGATTAGAAGTGATGTTTCCTAGTACAAATCTTAATAACAGTGTAATAGTAATGCTAGTCAGTATCAGTGTGCAAGATTCCAGTTTAATTGACTCCCTCTGAAATTCAGTATGGTTTGCCATATGTAACTTTCAACTTGTTTTCCTCTTATTTTTACACTTTGGGTTCACTCTTTAACTTCTTGCGATTACTTAAATTATTGATCTACTGGGTGACATGAAAAGGTCCAGGCTCCTTCTGATTGGTCCAGATGGTGACTATAGAGTCATGTGGCCTTATACATTATGACCTATAGTAGAAGGTAGAAGCCTCCGGGACGTGCTTCCCTCGTTAGGAGGATTAAAACCACCATGTGGTATGGAGGTGGAATGACAGAAATGGAGATTGTCCAAGGCCACCAACATCTGACCCTCTCCATAACTTATTCTAAAAGCTACCTGGAACTGAAGACATTGGATGAAGATTCTTAATTGTATTTTGGTGCCGTTTCGTCTTTCTCTGAGCTGGAAAATGAATACATCTGGGATAAGCGATGTGATACAAACTCAGAATCAATGTTTGAGGTGATACCTGAGTCAGACCATGAGAACGTCACATTTGAAGGCCTTGCCATAGATTCTGAATTGTCATTCACTATATTATCTGAGTCTGAGTGGTATATTTACTAAAGACGATTTTGGCTGCCGATAATGAATTGCCAGCCATTGCCGCGATTTTCCTACAATAAAAAAAAAAATTGGGGGATTCACTAAGGGGAGCTTTTCTTGCCGATTATAGGCTAAAATATCGTTTTTTCAGCTCTGTTTGACACGGAGCACAAACGACATGCGTCTGCTTCCGCGAACGGCTAAGTCCAATCTATTTTTTTTTTTTTACATAGCGACGGCGATTTTTTAAAGGGCAAATCGCGGTGCTTTTCTATAGAAAAGCACTATGATTTGCCCTCTAAAAAATCGCCATCGCTATGTTAAAAAAAAAAAATTAGATTGGACTTGGCCGTTCGCGGAAGCAGACGCATGTCGTTTGTGCTCCGTGTCAAACAGAGCTGAAAAACCGATATTTTAGCCTATAATCGGCCCTAGGCTCTATATAAGGGGTGTACTGTACCCCCAACACCTACCTCCTGGAGTTCGGTAATTGGCAGAGGGTTTTGGAGCGGCGGACCAGCGTTCCCTAACAAGCGCGGTCTCAGCACGTGGTGAGCCGAACTAGGCCTCTGTCGTCCACCTTCACCTTTCCCCCGGGGTGATCGCTCTGGGACAGACTCGGCTGAGATCCAGCACTGCCGCTGAACCATCAGAGGCGCGGCTACCTTGGACGACCAGCAGAGTTGACGGACGCCTCCTGGAGGCTGTGGCGGCTCTTGGGGCCTCAGTCAGCCAGCCCCCATACCAGGCCCCCCACGCACAACGGACTGGAGCTTCCCGGCAGCCACAGGATGCAGACAGTCTGTTGGACCCCCTGCGCTGCTGCCCCCGGCTGCTGGACGGATTTTAAGAGGCCTGTGGTGGGAAGAAGACAGCGGGACCCAGAGTTCACCGCCATCTTGATTTGCCCCACAACGCCGCACTGGGAGAGGACTGTTGCCTGTGGAGGATTGGAGTGGGCACAGAGGAACAGCGGTGTCTGTGGCTGTCCCCACAGGTTTCGCAGTGCTGGGAGTGTGGAGGTAGCAGGCACTGAGGACAATCTCCCTCCTATAAGGTTGGTGGTCTCCCCTGCACCACTACAAACTTCAGAAAACCACCCTCTACCAGGCTGCGTCTAAGCAGTTCCTCCAATCAGCTAGGATTCATTGGAAGGTAGCTTATGGGATGAACTGTCCAGATTCCCCTTTAAAACCTATTCCATCCTGAGGATTTTTTCTCATCACTTGCATATTGCTCAGCTTATTGTACAAACACAGAGTGGTTAGTGGAATTTGTGGAGTAGGAGCTCCATCTACTGGACATAAAGTATATTACATTGCTTTATTTTGGAGTGCAAATCTACCCCTTCTACCTGACTAGTATAGCTGACAACCTTAGACCTGCCGAGTTTCCTCACCTATTGTGGACAATGTAATAACCAGATGTAACTCCTCAGCTCACCCCACCCTGCCGGGAAATGCAACCTAATCCCCCAGCCAACTCTATCGAAGCTTATATTCTAGAAATCGCCCCGTGCCTGCCTAATGGGGAAAGATAGGCAGCAGCAGCCAAGGAGAGACACCGTATCCGCAAAAGAAAACGCTTCCCAGACTGACCTACGTCCATTTTTAAGAACACCAGCGAAAGCTACTGCTCCTCCATCATCTCCCCCTTCTCCTTGCATGCAATTCAAAAACAGAGATTGGCGAAATTCTGGCGCATGTCCGGGGCCTTCCTTCAAAACAGGATCTGGTAGAAACGGAGCAGAGATTGCAAGATTCAATGCGCCAAGAGGTCACCAGTTTACAGAAAGTTCTCTCACAGATGTCTGCAAGTATTGACATACTGGAAGCGGAGAGAGAATCGGTGGAGGAGCAAGTGGCCACCCTAAAAGACATAGTGGCCCATCAGACACATAGGGCCTGATTCAGAGGCTGAAAATAAGAACTTAAAGTTACACCTGGGCAAAACCATGTTGATTTCAGGGGGAGTCCAAGTTAATTTTATTCTATGCATGCAGGGAGAATGCTTTGCCTTTACTTATTGCACACAGATACCTGATCAGCTTCACTTTGAAACTGCTAATTAGACTTGAGCTGGGAAACATCACCTTTTAACTATAATACTGTTCTTATTTTCAATTTCTGAATCAGGGCCTTAGATCCTAACACGCTGATAGAGTTTGACAGGGCGCATAGAGCTCTAAAGCCCAAAGGTCCCCCCACGGAGAAACCGCGAGACGTCATATGCCGCCTCCATTACTATGCGCAGAAGGAAGAAATTCTTAGGCGGATCCGCGGCAAAGAGGGCATCACCATTATGGGTAATAAAATCAAATATTCCAGGATCTTTCCTGGAAAACCCTCCAGCAGTGCCACCTCCTGAAACCAGTCACCGAACAGCTACAACGACGCGATCTGAAATACAGATGGGGTTTCCCCTTTGCTCTCCAAGTGCTACAGAGCGGTAAAATCCATTCGTTACGTATGCCAGAGGACCTATCTGTTTTTTGTCGCGCATTAAATTTGGGTCAGATTGAGGTCCAGGACTGGCTTGATCCTGATCCCACCCCAGGAACATCGACCCAGACATTAAGAGCACCTAGATGGCAGACAGTGTCGCGCAGCAAACGAAAGTCTCCAGCACCTCCACCCGTGGAAAACTCATCGCCACCTTGAGAAGACAAGAAGCCCAAATGACGACTTAGGCAGGATTGTGCCTTTGATGTATGCTAAATGTGGCCTTAATGTTGTGGCTTATGCCCCCCCTGCAATGTTCCTGGACAAATCACCATGTGACCTTGAACTGCAGAGGCTCCATCGATTTGCAAGAGACATGCAAATATCAAGCCCTGAACTGTCCTAGAGTTTACCCTCCTGCTGACCCTGTGGGACTTGCTGTAAGACCTGGAGCAGTAAAGAGGGCTCCGATCTATATGCGACAGGACAATCCCTGGAATCGTAATGTTACATGTTATATGTTTATTTTTACCATCCTTTATACTCTTGGCTTAGGCAGCATTGAGGTAATTGGGTACAGAAAAGTTTGTTAAGCCTTATGTAATAGAGGTGCCTAGACCATATATTAATCGCAGTTCCCGCTAGGCCACCCAAGCTTTTTATGTCAATGTTAAGTTATGGAAATAGCGGCTTTTCTTCCTACTTCTATATTAGTTATCAGGTAATGGATGAAGCGCGTGGCAGTATACAGAAGCCCATCTTTGTCCTACTCTTTAGCAATTAAATATTACCCCCATATGCAACACTTTAGTAACATTCATTAATTAATTTTAGGCTCACTGGTTATAGTCAAAGTTTTTCTTGAATATTTGTTTACGAGTTCATTGTTTTGATGCTTATCACCCAATGTCATTATGCTAGTATGATATATTACTATAGATTACCCGCCCACTCCCCAATTGGCTGGGTGACTACGGTCGCCACTTCACGAGCTTCTTTCCGGAAATATCTTTTGGTCCTTCCATAGTGTATCCCCTTCTACTAGGGGCCCGCACTGGATGCAGAAATTTTACCATACTATACGGTTTAGCTGTTTACAGCTTCTTTGTTTTTCTCATCATACGCAAGTACCCTATCTATTATCTATTCCTCCCCAAGTCAGGACCAGAGTCAGACTAAGCTTTGGTGCACTTTCTTTTATGAAGTGATCCCATATCCATGGTTACATATACGCTTACACCCACTAACTCTATCTCAGTCATGCCGTCGCAATTACTAAAAGTTATGTCTATTAACGCCAAAGGTCTCAACCTCCTCCAGAAAAGATCTCACCTCTTAAATTCTGCAAGGAAGGAGAAAGCTGACATTCTCTTGGTCCAGGAAACCCACTTTAAGCAGGGAAAAGCAACTCCCAGGCTAACTACTAATTTTCCTTGCTCCTACCTAAGCAATAATCCCCATGCAAAATCCCTAGGTGTGGCGTTTCTATTTTCCAAAAACCTTCCCTTACAAGATATTAAAGTCCGTCGACTAGTGGAGGGTAGAGGCATAATGGTTAGTGGTAAGGCTCATGGGTTCCCCTTTACCTGCCTTAATATTTACGCCCCCAACCAGAACCAACCTGCTTTCTTTGAGGAGATTCTTCGCCAGTCCGACCACTTTGAGGGTATAACCATAGTAGGAGGGGACCTAAGCTGGGCATTTATCCCATCTTGGGACACATCAACGGGGCGCTCTCCACAACCTGAAAAGAAGCTCAGACATGTTCGACGTCTTTTCCGTGACTGCCAGCTTGCTGATTCCTGGAGTATCCTTAACCCCATGGGCAGGGACTTCGCCTTTTTTTCTCCACCACATAACACTTATACTCGTCTAGATTACCTATACCTTAGCCATAGACATCTACATCTTTTGCGATCTGCACGAGTGGGTAGCATAACATGGTCTGACCATGCGCCAGTAACTATTACTTTAGCTTTGGAGCGCTCTCAATTTAAACAATGGAACTGGCGACTCAATGAAAATTTGCTCCGGGACCCCATAATCAGAGACCAAATTGACTCGGCTATAGGAGAATATATACAACATAATGACACCCCAGAGATCTCCCGAACTATCCTGTGGGAAGCTCATAAGAGTGTTCTCAGAGGTAAATTTATACAATTAGGTACGCAGGTCAAACGACAGAGAACAGCACAAATTGATAAGCTCCTCCTTAGGATCAGGGATTTTGAGGGAAAGCATAAATCTTCGCTATCAGGCGAAGCAGCCAGAAAGGAACTTGCGGAACTCCTTAACACTAAGATGGCAGCAGCATACAGGCACTGTCAAAATAAATTTTACAGGTAGGGGAGAGCTTTAAAAACCCAACGTGCATGCTCTTATATCCATTCCATCAAGAATATTGCAGGAAGGACATGCCACTTGACGGAAGACATAGCAGTAGCATTCCAGGAATATTACACACAACAGTATAATCTCCACCTTAATGCAACCATACGAGTGCGGCAGATAATCTTGACCGACCCTTCTCAGCCGAAGAGCTGGCTGAAGAAATAAAATCGAGCGCATCAGGCAAAAGTCCCCACCCAGACGGTAAAATAAGTTCTTATTTTAAAGAAGATTCTTAAGTGTGAATCAGGTCCAAAGTGAGATTCCCACCAGGGTGTCCAAATTTTGAAAAATCGATCTAGGGATTTGCACTTAGTGTGGACTAACTTCTCATGATTTAGGGTTGCATTAGCAAATCCCACACAATTATGGAATGAGGGGAGTCATCCATTTGTGCGCCACTAAAGTCAAGGCTAAAGAAACAAGTATACGAATATATCTCTACACTGCTGAAGAGTAATCATCTACCAGGTTGATTCTGAAAAAATATAGGGTCTAATGATGGCATAATGGGAAGCGTGGAACATATAGCATCCCAAACTTCATTATAAAATTTTTGAACGTCCGTACATGCCCAAATCAAATGCCAAAAGTCTGCATCATCCCTGTCACATTTTGGACATTTCCAGTTGTTCCAAAGGCCCATCCTAGCTAATCTTACTGGGGTGAGATAAGACCTTTGCAAAATGAACAGTTGTACCTGCTGGTATCTCGCTGATGAGGTTGCTGCTCTAGCACATGCCATAGCCTGTAGCCACTCCTCTTCCTGATAGGGACCCGTGTTGGCCTCCCACTTTTTCCTCAGAACTGCACGGTTGTCCTTTTGTAAACATTCAACAATAGAGTATAAGAATGAGATGGGCCTTTTATTATCTGCCATGTTTAATAACTTAATTGTGTTGGAAGAACAAAGTGGGGGGGCCAAACCTCCAAACTGCACACTCAGAGCATGTCGGAGCTGTAAGTATCTAAAGAGATAGACCTCACCCAGTTAGAAATCCTCCTTCAGCTGAGTAAAGCTCTTGTGAGTATAGCCGCCCCAAGAAGATTATCCCTGCCCTATACCACAATTGACGAGCAGGAAGCTTTTGTAACTCTGCAAAGGAGGGATTAAACCAGACAGGTGTACCCGGAAATGGAAATAAGAGGAATTAATACTGGGGAGTGCTTGAGAATGTATAGGTATTTAGGTACTACAGCCATTTTGATCAAATTGATTCATCCTGTGGGACTTAGAGGCAATTTACTCGACGTGCGTGCTTTGACCTTAAACCTTGGGTGATGGGGTCTAGGTTTTGTTTGACAAAATCAGCCGCATTAGGGGTGACCCATACACCAAGATACTAAATCGCTTGTTAACCTGCAGGGGGCACGAGACAGGGATTGTGTCTGAGGGGAGTTCCTTCACCATGAACAAGTTAGATTTTTCTTAGTTGATCTTCAACCCAGAGAATCTTCCAAAAAACTCCATCATTTCCAGGAATGAAGGTAAGGATTCTTCAAACCTCTCCAAGAACAGCAGCATGTCATCCGCATACATCGCTACTTTATCAACCCCTCTGCCAGCTGAGAGGCCGTATATACTCTGACTGTGCATATAAGACAAGCCAGTGGCTCAATGACAAGGGCAAAGAGTTTAGGGGAAGTGGGCATCCCTGCCTCATACCCCTGCCCAACTGGAATGGTTCTGTAGTGCAATAGCACCCATTTAATGAAGCGTGGCCCAAAGCCAAATTTACCCATTATTTCCAACAGGTACCCCCACTCCACTGAATCAAAAGCTTTAGTGGCTTCAAGAGACGCCACCGCAGCTCCCCCTTCACTATCATGTTGCACCTGAAGGTGGGTGAACAAACGGCGGAGGTTAGTTGTCGTTGACTTACCAGGCATAAAGCCTGTTTGGTCAGCATGCACAATAGAAGCAATCCTGTTCAGTCTGGAGGAGAGTATTTTGGCTAAAATCTTAATGTCACCTGATAACAAGGATATTGGTCTGTACGACTCTGGAAGAAGGGGATCCTAGCCCGGTTTGTGTATGATGACAATCAAAGCCTCTAACATGGATGTTGGATGAGATCCAAACAGGTACAAGGTCTGATATGTCTCTAGCAATTTAGGGATAAAGAAATCTTTAATTTTTTTTTATATATTTCTACAGGGAGGCCATCTATACCTGGGACTTTGTTATTGGAGAGAGAGCAGATTACTGCTTCCACCTCTTAGGGAGAGAAGGGAGCCTCTAACATCTCTACAGCATCCCTTGTTAACTTAGGGAGGAGGATTAAATCCAGATAGAACAACAGCTCCGGGCCTTAGTAGAGTAAACAGATTGGAAATAATCTAAAAAGACATTAGGGCCTCTAAAATGTTTAACCTGATTTTTATCCAGGATCTCTGTCAGGAATTCTGGGGTCTGGGATTCAGCCTTAGGTCCCCTGGTATCTGGGCTATAGTAGTGAAGGCTGGCAGCCATAATGTAGGGCTTGCTCATCAACAAGTCAGAGAAGGAAGTAAAATTATTATAAGTTTATTGCAGTATGTACAGTAAACAATCCATAGCAGGACCCACAACCATTGAGAGGGTAGTGGATTGGTATTACATTGGGCTGGTGAAAATGACTGGCAAGTACAGCAACACGATAAATGCAAATGGACGTTGAGGCTTTAGAGACTTGCTGGGTGTAATAGTGCAAACAGTTCAGAGTAAAATAAACAGCGAAACAGAAATGCATATAGATGCAATACCACACAAGGAGTTACTGGATATAAAGAATCACCTGGAATCAATGCACAGCAGGATATACAGTTCAATGTAGCGAGGCTGGCTGGGTGCAGTAGTGCACCAGAGAACAAAGTTCAATCGAGCTCCGTGTAGCAGAGCAGGCTGGGTGCAGCGGTGCACCAGAGAGCAAGGTTCAATGAACTCCGTGCAGCGGGGCAAGCTGGGTGCAGTAGTGCACCAGAAAATAAAGTTCATTAACACAGTCACTGTAGCACAGAGTGAATCAGCGATGATAGGCTGGAGATAGTAGTACTCACATGCAGGTTGGCTCACAGGAGCAGATGGTAGCTGAAGATTCTATGGCAGCTTAACGCCGCACAGCCCAGGATAGTAGGCCGGAGTCACAGGAAGCAATGTGAGTGGAGTAGTACTTTCGGAGTAGCTCACCAACGAGGATGGTTTCTGCAGACACACTTTAGCCAAAGGGAACCACGATGGCACAGCAGGAACAGAGGACACACTAGGATCCAGGAACCAGGCAGGATAGACTAGGAAGGACACCGATGAGTACCCAGGAGTAGTCACTAGGAAGGACACAGGTGAGTATCCAGGAGTAGTCACTAGGAAGGACACAGGTAAGTATCCACAAGCAATGGAGGAGAGAATGTGCACTGAAAGCACTGAGACCAGATACAATGGCAACAGCAATTGTTGCACTGGCAAGGGCTGGGCCAGTGCAGCAGCCTTAAATAATCAGAGAGTCCAATAGTAGGGAGAGACTGAACCAGACCAACTCAGGTGGGGAGTAATGAAGTTAGGCTGCTGTGTGTTAACCGTGTGATGGCTGGTTTGAAGCAGCTGAACTTCAGGCAAGTGTGAAAGGGTTTGACAGGCAGAGAGCAGGGTTTGAAAAAGGTAGAATACCTTGATTTTGTGACAATCTCTTGGATATATCTATGTTCCTAAGTGTGCTAAATAAGCCCCCCATATCCGTTTGAGAGTATGAAGTGCCCGGTAAACAGGAGTCTACGTTTGGATTTTGCAAATAAATAGTCTGTCCAAACCTTCTGGGCTCTCAACCAGCTTATTCTGTCACCTTGCTATGTAATCTAATGTACTCCGCCTCTTTCACCACACACTCTCTTTCCATAGACACCTCCTCACGCCTACAGAATTTCTTCTTTTTTGGCCACATTAGCAATGAGGGAACCTCTGACCACTGTTTTAAAAGTATCATAGAGTATGGTAGGATTAGCAATCCCTATATTATTAACAAAGAATTCCTACCATTCTGACACAAAATCCATACCAGATCCCATCAGATCCAACCAATAAGGGTTACATTTCCAGAATTTGAGTTTATCATCATCCCTAATAAGTATAGTCATAGATACTGGAGAATGGTCAGAGATACCCTTTGGGAAATATTGTATCAAATCTATCTGTGAGACCGGGGAGGCAGATGTAAAAATAAAGTCGATGCGAGAGAGAGTGTGGTAGGTAGCAGACTGGCATGAGAACAAGCATTTGTTCAAAACGTTATTAAAATCCCCCTTGCAGACCACGGAAGTACCAGGGGAATCAGCCATAAACTCAGCTACCTTCTTAAGGACATCCGTGTTGAATGGGGGAGGGATATATACTGCCAAGCTAAGAATGGGAGCCAAGTCAATCTTCCCATTAAGGAAAACATACCTCCCATATGGGTCAGTTTTAATTCGGTCACTAGGGGGCAGCCTTTTATTTAAATGATGATGTCAGAGGCCAGAGTGTACCTGACGTCATCATTTAAATAAAAGGCTGCTCCCTAGTGACCGAATGGTCATTAGGAGCAGTCATCAAGCAGAGGAGGAGCCATTGAGCGCTGTGTCAAGAGCAGAAAAGCCGGAGCTGAAGATGGGGATCGCACTTCAATGAACCAGCATGAATTCTTCAATCAGCATCAGAAGATTCAACTCTTCAAGCAACTCTCCCCAAGAAAGATGACAGCAAACGGTGAGTGGAAAACATTTTAATTTTTTTTTAACACATTACACTCTACATCGCATAACAGTTAGCATAGGACACAGGACCAACAGAGGTAAGTGGACACATTAGGGGGTAATATTAGTTAGGACAAATGTTTTTTTTTACATGAACACATGGTAATGTTTATTGTGCTTTTTTCTGAACACTGTATTTTTTTTTACATACACCTCACAGCGCAGCATGCTTAGAAACCTTAGCATGCTGACGCTGATACAGCAACATGGCTAAGCAATGCTTAGCCATGTCGTTCTATCAGCACAGCATGCCTAAGGCTTTCAAGCATGCTGTGGTCATTTTTGACACACAGGAAAACATATGTCAACTAGATTGACATGTGTTTTCCTGCCTCACACGGAGAATTGCCACTAACTCGCCTCTAGCCAAGGGCGAATTGGTAAACAGCGATTTAATGGCGATTTCACTGTGACTTTGTCAAATCGACCTTCATGAATGCTGTGAGTTGTATACCTAACATTGAAAAAATCACAGTCGCGATTTTAGGGATGGCGATTTTCAAGAGCCCTAAACTCAAGTGAGTTTACCTTTTGTGAATATGGTGATTTCAATCTCACAGCAAACTCACGTGAGTTTAGGCGATTTTTTCCTAAATCGCCTTCTGTAAATAGACCCCTAAACCTCTAAACATCTAGCTAGTGCGCCAAGCTGTACAGGTGGGGAGTAATAAAGTTAGGCTACTGTGTGTTAACCGTGTGATGGCTGGTTTGAAGCAGCTGAACTTCAGAAAAGTGTGAAAGGGTTTGACAGGCAGAGAGCAGGGTTTGAAAAAGGTAGAATACCTTGATTTTGTGACAATCTCTTGGATATATCTATGTTCCTGGTCCCCTCTAGCTAAGTGTGCTAAATAATATCCGTTTGAGAGTATGATAAGTGCCCGTTAAACAGGAGTCTACGTTTGGATTTTGCAAATAAATAGTCCAAACCTTCTGGGTTCTCAACCAGCTTATTCTGTCACCTTGCTATGTAATCTAATGTACTACGCCTCTTTCACCGCACACTCTCTTTCCATAGACACCTCCTCACGCCTACAGAATTTCTTCTTTCTGCCCACATTAACAATGAGGGAACCTCTGACCACTGTTTTAAAAGTACCATAGAGTATGGTAGGATTAGCAATCCCTATATTATTAACAAAGAATTCCTCCCATTCTGCCACCAAATCCATACCAGATACCATCAGATCCAACCAATAAGGGTTACATTTCCAGAATTTGAGTTTATCGTCGTCCCTAATAAGTATAGTCATAGATACTGGAGAATGGTCAGAGATCCCCTTTGGGAGATATTGTATCGAATCTATCTGCGAGACCAGGGAGGCAGATGTAAAAATAAAGTCGAGAGGCGAGAGAGAGTGTGGTAGGTAGCAGACTGGCATGAGAACAAGCATTTGTTCAAAACATTATTAAAATCCCCCATGCAGACCACACAAGTACCAGGGGAATCAGCCATAAACTCAGCTACCTTCCTAAGGACATCCGTGTTAAATGGGGGAGGGATATATACTGCCAAGATAAGAATGGGAGCCAAGTCAATCTTCCCATTAAGGAACACATACCTCCCATATGGGTCAGTTTTAATGTTCTCTAGTTGAAATTTAATATGTTTGCCAATAAGAATAAACACCCATCTGGAATTACTAGCGTGTACCGAGTGGCACGCCCATCTAATCCATCTCTTCTTGAGTGCTAGTAGGTGTCCCCCTATCAGATGAGTCTCAACCAAACTTATGATGTTTTGGACATTGTACGCTAGTATAAATACCTCCTTGCACCTTAAACTTGTTATGAAGCCTTGAAAAAGATTGCATAGAACAATTGAAACGCATTGGTAGGTGCACTAAGAGAGTATTTAACATCCACTGATGAAAAAACCTTCAGGAGATTGAATGTATATCTGCCTATTTTATAATCACAACATTGTGAGTATTTTTATTCTGTACACACTGTGTCATAATAAAATTGAGTTGCACTATTATGTGCTTTCTTCGTTTTTGTTTCCCCCGGACATCATCCGGACATCTGCTCCTTCCTCTCCGGTGGATTGCCTGGAACACACGTGAGAACGAGGCTTGGATACAAACATGAGCCAACGGTTAACAGAGTGAACATCTCTCACACACGAGACCAGGCAGTAGAGAGCTCTATACCGCAAGGACATTGACATATCAGAGGGATTGCCCGACAACAAACTTTGTGGACACCACTACAACTCTTATCCTCACGGAGAACGGGGATAGCAATATCCATAAACTCACTTAACTGTAAGCTGCATACCCCTCTCCGTTATTACTTGCAATATTTCTATTACAACTTTTGTGAGTAAAGATTAGAGGTTGTGTGATACATGAAATACTTGGCTCACACATTTGTATACTGGTTTTACTTTTCAATCTTCATAGATAAAAAATTGGAAGGTCATCATCTGTATCTAAACCAGCGCCATTACTCTATTGTATATTCTTTTGAATATTTAGTATTTTTGGAAAGTTTCACTACCTCTTACTATAGTTGTATAGGCTGCTAGAGGTTGCATTAGAAAATAGCACTATTCTCCATTTTATTGTTTGTGTATATGATGTCTGCTTTTTGTTTACCAATCTCAGATAAATCAAGAGAGCGCTTGACCTTATCATTTAGGCCTCTCGTGTTCCAAGAGAGAAATTTTAATGGGTGCGACATTTATTAAGATAAAATAGAATAACATTGCATCAACATTATATTGGATAAAACCACACTTATGTTATTTTAGGACATATTTCCCCATCAACCTAAGAAGATAATCTATGGCTTCCTTGCAACTATCAAAAAGTAAAACACCCAAACCAACCCTAACCCACCCTATATTACATCCAGAACATGAGTAATACATAATCCCTAACATATTAAACTTATCCTATCAACTACTCACCAATCTTAAGAGCTGATTATCTAAGTCCAACATAAGAGGGCAGCTCCCACACGTGAGAACCCAAGTTATGTTAAATCAAGAAACATCGAAACGTAACTCAATGCGCCAAAGCGGCATATAATAAAACAATTAGCAACTATGGGAAGAAGTAGAAATTGCCAGAAAAACAATCCCCACATTTCAAGATCAAATATAATAGCGAAGTAGCTCTATCAAGGTTAATGAAATTTCACTAACAGGCACAGTAATAGCATACTTAAAACATAAAACTAGTAGTTGCAGAGAATTAAAGAAATGCAACGTGCCATCCACATTAACTTTCAACCGTGAAGGAAATAGCATTGCGTAAGGGAGTTGTAATCCCCGTAAGCGCCTTTTTACTGGGAGAAATTAGAATCTGTCTTTCTGTACATCTGCTGCAAAATCAGGATAAGCTAAGATAGAAGCATTGTCCAGTTTTAGCGGGCCTTGCTGACGGATTAAACGTAGGATATTGTCCTGGTCCTTGAAGTGAAGAAGACACACTATCAGCGTACGAAGAGGAGCTCCAAGATGAGGTGGTTGTGGAGGTACTTCATGAGCTCTCTCAATCGCAAATTGTGATGAAAAGGCCTCTCTGCCAAATATTTCATTAGGAGTTCCTCCAGAAATCCAACAGAATCTTGACCCTCCACACGTTCCGGAAATCCCACAAAGCGTATATTGTTCCAACGGAGGCGGCCTTCAAGGACAGAAATTTTAGCCTTCCAGCTGGAAGCTTGAGACATCAGCTGATCTAGCTGGTCCCTCGTCGGGTTTGTAAGATCCTCCAAGGCGCTCCCGCACCTGCTGAATATCCTGCCGGATAATAGAGAGGTTCATCTGAACCTTAGCGATCCTCCCAGCCAATCTCACTTCGGAGTCATTGATGGCCTGTAGCACTTTTTTTTGGGTAGGTCAAGGATGCGGTGAGTCCACCGGATGCTCAGGCTCTGGCATAGAGGAGGCCACATTGGAAGTTGAGGATTGTCCCTGTGAACCATACCGTAGTAGAGCCCCGGGCAAATTTCAGTATATCAGTGTATAACTGACCGCACCTCTGTCTACGGATTCTGAAGACAGGAGATAGGGTGCACTTACTGACTAATGTATTCCACAGTGTCCTAGTAGCACAAGAGTTGAGTATAGTGTCAATGTTCTGCACTGCACAGAGGTAAAGGTATTGTAGGATTGTATACACTCAGCTATAGTGTGTAGCCTGACTATATTTCTGAAAGGCTATTCACACATGGTACATTCAACCACAGTTCACTCTGATAGGACAATAATGATAATAATAAGTCTCACTTGGCTTAGATATAATACTGAGAATATTGTAAATGGTATACGGTTTCCAAGGACAAAGGGCCTGATCCAGATCAACGATGTAGCGCTGAGCGTGCTAACGCTCAGCGTTACATCGCTGACTCCCCCCTGGCACTCCCCCTGTGCGGGCGTATGGCCCCTTCCTTACGCCGGGAGAAGGCTACCCTAGCTTCGCCCGGCGTAAGGAAGGGGCCATACGCTCACACAGTGTTACGACACTCCGGCTCTACCT
>WWET01006620.1:0-47145 GCA_011038615.1 Limnodynastes dumerilii
CCCTCTCATATCACTGTGCCATCTCATATCACCATGCCATCTCATATCACCGAGCCATCTCATATCACTGTGCCATCTCATATCACCGTGCCATCTCATATCACCGTGCCATCTGATATCACCGTGCCATCTCATATCACCCTGCCATCTCATATCACCCTGCCATCTCATATCACTGTGCCATCTCATATCACCGTGCCATCTCATATCACAATCAGGTCATAACAGTTAAAAGCTTTGACAAAAGTAAATATATAAATATTGTATTTTATTTTTTCTTATATTGTGTTATCATGAAAATAAGTCCACATGTGACTATTATATTATGGAATGTCTGCCTGTGGGCACCATCCCGGGTGTGTAAAATCTAAGACAGGGTCCAGGGAGTGTAAAGCCCTGGCACACGTGGAATTTGGGATCACACTGTCGTAATTTCGCTTTTACCGCAGAGGACTGACAAGCCGCTTGCGTAAGACTCCCTAAACGCTACAACTGCGCATGTGGACGACACGTGTTACGCTACAGATTTCCTATCGTGCAGAATTCAGTTCTATTCACTAGGAAATCCGTCCCACGAGGCCTTCCACTAAATCCGCGTTCCTGTTTCCCACAAGGGGGGCGGGGATTAGCGTGTAGATGAGGGGGAGGAGGTGGCGGTACGCAGTTCCTCAGGGATCTGCATTCGGGTGGATGCAGAGAACTCGAGGCGGGTTCACACAGTCCATAATCACACAGCAAATCACTGATCTGCAAACTGTGCAAGGAAGATAAGTATTTTCACTTGTGCAAATTCTCCAGCGAAGGTATATTAAGCTATAAGCCTCACAGGCACAGGAGATGGTGACATAGTATTGTGCATTATTTATGCCCCATTATTGACTTTATAAGGCCTTTCAGCATTCCTCAGTCTGAGATACAGATGAGATAGTCCTGGGATTGCAGCCCGGTGCTCCTCAGATACATCCAGGGAAGTGATGTGTCCCAGGAATGACTGATTAGCGGAGAGCAGCAATGTCAATGGTCCTGAGGCTGTGCTGGTAACAGAAATATAAGATACAGTATCTCTTTATTTGATTCAATAAAAACGTCTGGGAGATGGATGAGCGCTGGACGTGGTTAGTATTTTAGGACAGCGGAAGATAGTCCATCATTGCACGCTCAGTCTTTTCAAACAGTTTGATACGTGGACGGGCAGCAGTGACGGAGGCTCAGATCAGCAGACAGGACGCATTAACTGCAGGAAAACTCTGAGCGTTAGAGGACAAAATCCTATAAAGCAACATGATCGCTCCAGACAGCTTCTCAATCTCTTATTAGCGGAAGAGCTTTTTATGCGCGTGGAAGGCATCTAGTCGTATATAGGATATTATGGGGGTCACAAGTTATTGTCATTTACACTAAAGGAAATGCTTCCGTTTTTATTATGTATTATTAGATTTTATTATAGGGTGCAAGGAAAGGTCTGTTCTTCGTTCAGCAAAATAGGAACCGACAATGCGCAATACAGCAGGTCTTTCACACATGCTCCAATCAAGCAGCAGATAACAGCCTTTGATTGTCATTAAAGTACGTTGGACCTAATTAAGATCTCAGTGTAGTAATGCACGGAGATGTGGCGTCCACGCGGAAGAGGGGGGTGCTCGCTCCTGTCGCTGCTCTCTCGTGCGGAGTTCTGGCTACATACTACTTCCCTGCACGAATCTGCGTACGTCCCATTGTAAATCTGTGTAGAACTGCGATCGCCGCATCAGGAGCCAAGGGGCAAATCCTAAACTAAGTCCGACGGGAATTACGATCGGCAAGATTGTAATTCTCCTGTCCCGTAGGTTACCTACTTACGATATCAGACCGGCTGGCGTACGTATCAGAATTATGTACACCAGTGGGTAACATAAACGGGTGTTAACCCTATTTTACGATGGTCGTGTCTCTGCCACAGAGGCAGAGATAGCCATGTAAAAAGGGTTAGGTGCGCGGGAAGCCCCGTTACGATCAGGTATGCGTCTGTAGGGCCACATATGTGATCGTAAGAGATAAGAAAGGAATCTGGACATGTAAGTGTACAGATTTCCTACCGACAGCGGGGAGAGCATAGGGCTTGCATTTCCCGCTATGAGGACGGCCGTAATGACCTCGGACGCCCGTAAGGCACCGGTAGGTCTGGATCCAGCCCCTATGTTATATGTCCGGTAGTCTGCATACGGCCCAATATCTCAGGAATAAAATGACAGCACAGTAGTTTTTTTGGCAGTTTTTGCCGTTGTTGTTCCTATTGCTGTTAAGTATTTGAATATTATAACGGTGACTTGTACTGTTTGTGGCAACCTAACATTAACCCTACCACTAACTGGCACCCTAACCCTAACCGGCAGCCTAACTCTAACCCGAACCCAAGGGCTTAAGGTTAAGGTTTGTGGGGGCCCCTGAGCAATTAAACTGTGGGGGGCCCCCAGCACCAAAAAAAACCACAAACACGGGCTCCCTCAGCTGTCCAGAGGGCTGGATGTCAGTAATTGGCATCTTTCTCCTAAGAGCACTATCGCGGCTGCGGAACAGTGTATTTAAGAGGAGGATGGCAATCATTTACATCCATCCTAGACAGCTGCAGGAGCGCTAAAGACTAGATGGTTGTGGGGGTCCCGGAGCAAATGCCCCAATCGCCTTGTGGTTAATCCAGCCCTGCCAAACCCTAACACTGGCAGCCTAACCATAGCCAGCAGCCTAATAGTAACATTTTAGCATTTAGAACGGGAATCAATCTTCATGGGTTGGAGCTATGTTTAGAGAAGCGGAGGGTTAAACCTTAGCCCGAGCAAAAGTAAACTCCCTGCATGTTTATGTCACTCACCTCACTCGTTGTTCATTGGTTCTGGTAGGAGTGGGGGAGTGGAGGCCCAGTGTGTTTCTACAAAACCAGTCAGGACCTTGAGTCTTGCTCTTTTTCTCCTCTGGATTCACCCTCCGTCCCTCCCCTGTTTTCTGCTTAGAATTAAAATTTGTGCTTAGTAACCACTTTTATTTTGAGGTTGATTTATTATGTGTCATTGGGCCTGATCCAGACCGACGCTCATGTGCGTAGCGTATTTATGCCAGTGTACCTATGATGCACTCCCATAGGCACTCCCCTTGGTTGTACTTACTCTTGCCGTTCCAGAAAACTCTACCCTAACTTTACTGATCGTAACCGCAGGCGTCCATAAGCTCGTTGCGTAGTTATGACGCTTAGCACGCCCATACTGTACGATTTAAATGCCTCACCCCGTCCTTGCTGCATATTTACGAAAATTGTATGCCAGGCACGACCCCTTGACAGTAGTTATGAAGGTGGCACGCTCAAGGTCCATACGCTCAGAATTTCTGAGCATAAGATGAGCGTAAGATCTGCCCAGAGCATGCGCAATAAGTATAAATGGTCGTTTTTACGCTTACGACCATCGTAAAAACGCAAACGAGCGTAGGTCTGGATCAGGCCCATTGTTGCCTGAGGTTGTAGACACGTCTATATGGACGGTCTCGTGTGGTGCTTAAGTGAAGCGTTGTGCCGAGAACTGTTGTCCGCAGTTATGTTAAAGTTGGCTTTGGGTTTAAGTCATTTGTTTTTTCAGAGAAGTTACATTCCAATGTCCTGTTGTATTTTCTTTATCAAAATGTGATTTGATAAGTTGATTATGCACTGATAGAAACATAGCAAGTGACGGCAGATAAGAGCCACATGGCCCATCTAATATGCCCATTTGTTTATTCAAAACTGATACCTGCTTTCTTGGCCTCCATCAAATTTTAAGTGATATTAACCAGTTCAGTTCTGGGCACCAATCCATAAAAAAGACATATTGGAACTAGAAAGGGTTCAGAGAAATTGGTTAATATCACTTAAAATTTGATGGGGGACAAGAAAGCAGGTATCAATGCATTATCAACTTTTGATAACGAAAATACAACAAAACATTGGAATGTTAGTGGTCGTGTCTTTATTCTAGTTGGCTAAGCTAGTTTTAAGTGGGGTGAGTGTTGCGGTGAGGTCACACACATCGCGCATGGGACGTTTATAAGATTTCAGCTTTATAAATAAATATACTTCCCAGATTAAAAGTCATTTGCTGTCTTTGGATGGTTAAAGGGCTCCTGAGTTTTTCTTTCATAGTGTATAAAAGATTATGGGAATCAGGTCTTTCGGGTTCTCTCATCTCTGTCTTTCCTTTTATTTTCGTCCTTTTTTTGTAAAACGCTGCTAAATATTTTGAAGCAGTAAATCTGATTAAGGTTAATCATAGTTTAATACGATACAGATGATATGAAGGATTCAGGTAACTTAATATGCTGTTTTTGAAATGAGTAAAATGACCTTAAACAATGTAAAAAGTTAACATTTAAAACTAATTAACTTTTAGTGGAGAAAAGAAAAAAGCTTCCTGGTGTCTGATAAAATGCTACAGAACGGGTGTTAGTGAGGAGAGGGTCCCCTGTGGAATAAGGCAATGTCCCAAAGATGCAGATTATATAGGAGATACCAGGTGACTAACAGGACATTGATCACGGGAAGATAAAATGATTGAATATAAATGATGCAGCACGGGGAGGCGGAGTCAGAGGCGATTAAGGGTGGAGCTGAGCAGGCCAGGTTATAGCTGAGTGGGGCAGGGGCGGAACTATTGTCTGATAGGAGCTGTTAGAGGATTCACAATACCGCATTTGTATCTTTGCGTGCCTAGATTTCCGTGCAGGGATACACATGTGTAGTCATTTTTCTACGCTATCTATTGCTATTGCATAATGCTGTCTTTAAAAGACGTCCAATCTACGTAACGAAACGCTACATAGATATCTCTGCTAGGAAATCTAGGTACAAAACTATATAAATTTGTTGTTGTGAATCCGGTCCTTGTATGAGTGCTGGCTGTATGTATGAGTGCTGGCTGTATGTATGAGTGCTGGCTGTATGTATGAGTGCTGGCTGTATGTATGAGTGCTGGCTGTATGTATGAGTGCTGGCTGTATGTATGAGTGCTGGCTGTATGTATGAGTGCTGGCTGTATGTATGAGTGCTGGCTGTATGTATGAGTGCTGGCTGTATGTATGAGTGCTGGCTGTATGTATGAGTGCTGGCTGTATGTATGAGTGCTGGCTGTATGTATGAGTGCTGGCTGTATGTATGAGTGCTGGCTGTATGTATGAGTGCTGGCTGTATGTATGAGTGCTGGCTGTATGTATGAGTGCTGGCTGTATGTATGAGTGCTGGCTGTATGTATGAGTGCTGGCTGTATGTATGAGTGCTGGCTGTATGTATGAGTGCTGGCTGTATGTATGAGTGCTGGCTGTATGTATGAGTGCTGGCTGTATGTATGAGTGCTGGCTGTATGTATGAGTGCTGGCTGTATGTATGAGTGCTGGCTGTATGTATGAGTGCTGGCTGTATGTATGAGTGCTGGCTGTATGTATGAGTGCTGGCTGTATGTATGAGTGCTGGCTGTATGTATGAGTGCTGGCTGTATGTATGAGTGCTGGCTCTATGTATGAGCGCTGGCTGTATGTATGAGCGCTGGCTGTATATATGAGTGCTGGCTGTATGTATGAGCGCTGGCTCTATGTATGAGTGCTGGCTGTATGTATGAGCGCTGGCTCTATGTATGAGTGCTGGCTGTATGTATGAGCGCTGGCTCTATGTATGAGTGCTGGCTGTATGTATGAGCGCTGGCTCTATGTATGAGTGCTGGCTGTATGTATGAGCGCTGGCTCTATGTATGAGTGCTGGCTGTATGTATGAGCGCTGGCTCTATGTATGAGTGCTGGCTGTATGTATGAGTGCTGGCTGTATGTATGAGAGCTGGCTGTATGTATGAGCGCTGGCTGTATGTATGAGCGCTGGCTGTATGTATGAGTGCTGGCTGTATGTATGAGCGCTGGCTCTATGTATGAGTGCTGGCTGTATGTATGAGTGCTGGCTGTATGTATGAGTGCTGGCTGTATGTATCAGTGCTGGCTGTATGTATGAGTGCTGGCTGTATGTATCAGTGCTGGCTGTATGTATGAGTGCTGGCTGTATGTATGAGCGCTGGCTGTATGTATGAGCGCTGGCTGTATGTATGAGCGCTGGCTGTATGTATGAGCGCTGGCTGTATGTATGAGCGCTGGCTGTATGTATGAGCGCTGGCTGTATGTATGAGCGCTGGCTGTATGTATGAGCGCTGGCTGTATGTATGAGCGCTGGCTGTATGTATGAGCGCTGGCTGTATGTATGAGCGCTGGCTGTATGTATGAGCGCTGGCTGTATGTATGAGCGCTGGCTGTATGTATGAGCGCTGGCTGTATGTATGAGCGCTGGCTGTATGTATGAGCGCTGGCTGTATGTATGAGCGCTGGCTGTATGTATGAGCGCTGGCTGTATGTATGAGCGCTGGCTGTATGTATGAGCGCTGGCTGTATGTATGAGCGCTGGCTGTATGTATGAGCGCTGGCTGTATGTATGAGCGCTGGCTGTATGTATGAGCGCTGGCTGTATGTATGAGCGCTGGCTGTATGTATGAGCGCTGGCTGTATGTATGAGCGCTGGCTGTATGTATGAGCGCTGGCTGTATGTATGAGCGCTGGCTGTATGTATGAGCGCTGGCTGTATGTATGAGCGCTGGCTGTATGTATGAGCGCTGGCTGTATGTATGAGCGCTGGCTGTATGTATGAGCGCTGGCTGTATGTATGAGCGCTGGCTGTATGTATGAGCGCTGGCTGTATGTATGAGCGCTGGCTGTATGTATGAGCGCTGGCTGTATGTATGAGCGCTGGCTGTATGTATGAGCGCTGGCTGTATGTATGAGCGCTGGCTGTATGTATGAGCGCTGGCTGTATGTATGAGCGCTGGCTGTATGTATGAGCGCTGGCTGTATGTATGAGCGCTGGCTGTATGTATGAGCGCTGGCTGTATGTATGAGCGCTGGCTGTATGTATGAGCGCTGGCTGTATGTATGAGCGCTGGCTGTATGTATGAGCGCTGGCTGTATGTATGAGCGCTGGCTGTATGTATGAGCGCTGGCTGTATGTATGAGCGCTGGCTGTATGTATGAGCGCTGGCTGTATGTATGAGCGCTGGCTGTATGTATGAGCGCTGGCTGTATGTATGAGCGCTGGCTGTATGTATGAGCGCTGGCTGTATGTATGAGCGCTGGCTGTATGTATGAGCGCTGGCTGTATGTATGAGCGCTGGCTGTATGTATGAGCGCTGGCTGTATGTATGAGCGCTGGCTGTATGTATGAGCGCTGGCTGTATGTATGAGCGCTGGCTGTATGTATGAGCGCTGGCTGTATGTATGAGCGCTGGCTGTATGTATGAGCGCTGGCTGTATGTATGAGCGCTGGCTGTATGTATGAGCGCTGGCTGTATGTATGAGCGCTGGCTGTATGTATGAGCGCTGGCTGTATGTATGAGCGCTGGCTGTATGTATGAGCGCTGGCTGTATGTATGAGCGCTGGCTGTATGTATGAGCGCTGGCTGTATGTATGAGCGCTGGCTGTATGTATGAGCGCTGGCTGTATGTATGAGCGCTGGCTGTATGTATGAGCGCTGGCTGTATGTATGAGCGCTGGCTGTATGTATGAGCGCTGGCTGTATGTATGAGCGCTGGCTGTATGTATGAGCGCTGGCTGTATGTATGAGCGCTGGCTGTATGTATGAGCGCTGGCTGTATGTATGAGCGCTGGCTGTATGTATGAGCGCTGGCTGTATGTATGAGCGCTGGCTGTATGTATGAGCGCTGGCTGTATGTATGAGCGCTGGCTGTATGTATGAGCGCTGGCTGTATGTATGAGCGCTGGCTGTATGTATGAGCGCTGGCTGTATGTATGAGCGCTGGCTGTATGTATGAGCGCTGGCTGTATGTATGAGCGCTGGCTGTATGTATGAGCGCTGGCTGTATGTATGAGCGCTGGCTGTATGTATGAGCGCTGGCTGTATGTATGAGCGCTGGCTGTATGTATGAGCGCTGGCTGTATGTATGAGCGCTGGCTGTATGTATGAGCGCTGGCTGTATGTATGAGCGCTGGCTGTATGTATGAGCGCTGGCTGTATGTATGAGCGCTGGCTGTATGTATGAGCGCTGGCTGTATGTATGAGCGCTGGCTGTATGTATGAGCGCTGGCTGTATGTATGAGCGCTGGCTGTATGTATGAGCGCTGGCTGTATGTATGAGCGCTGGCTGTATGTATGAGCGCTGGCTGTATGTATGAGCGCTGGCTGTATGTATGAGCGCTGGCTGTATGTATGAGCGCTGGCTGTATGTATGAGCGCTGGCTGTATGTATGAGCGCTGGCTGTATGTATGAGCGCTGGCTGTATGTATGAGCGCTGGCTGTATGTATGAGCGCTGGCTGTATGTATGAGCGCTGGCTGTATGTATGAGCGCTGGCTGTATGTATGAGCGCTGGCTGTATGTATGAGCGCTGGCTGTATGTATGAGCGCTGGCTGTATGTATGAGCGCTGGCTGTATGTATGAGCGCTGGCTGTATGTATGAGCGCTGGCTGTATGTATGAGCGCTGGCTGTATGTATGAGCGCTGGCTGTATGTATGAGCGCTGGCTGTATGTATGAGCGCTGGCTGTATGTATGAGCGCTGGCTGTATGTATGAGCGCTGGCTGTATGTATGAGCGCTGGCTGTATGTATGAGCGCTGGCTGTATGTATGAGCGCTGGCTGTATGTATGAGCGCTGGCTGTATGTATGAGCGCTGGCTGTATGTATGAGCGCTGGCTGTATGTATGAGCGCTGGCTGTATGTATGAGCGCTGGCTGTATGTATGAGCGCTGGCTGTATGTATGAGCGCTGGCTGTATGTATGAGCGCTGGCTGTATGTATGAGCGCTGGCTGTATGTATGAGCGCTGGCTGTATGTATGAGCGCTGGCTGTATGTATGAGCGCTGGCTGTATGTATGAGCGCTGGCTGTATGTATGAGCGCTGGCTGTATGTATGAGCGCTGGCTGTATGTATGAGCGCTGGCTGTATGTATGAGCGCTGGCTGTATGTATGAGCGCTGGCTGTATGTATGAGCGCTGGCTGTATGTATGAGCGCTGGCTGTATGTATGAGCGCTGGCTGTATGTATGAGCGCTGGCTGTATGTATGAGCGCTGGCTGTATGTATGAGCGCTGGCTGTATGTATGAGCGCTGGCTGTATGTATGAGCGCTGGCTGTATGTATGAGCGCTGGCTGTATGTATGAGCGCTGGCTGTATGTATGAGCGCTGGCTGTATGTATGAGCGCTGGCTGTATGTATGAGCGCTGGCTGTATGTATGAGCGCTGGCTGTATGTATGAGCGCTGGCTGTATGTATGAGCGCTGGCTGTATGTATGAGCGCTGGCTGTATGTATGAGCGCTGGCTGTATGTATGAGCGCTGGCTGTATGTATGAGCGCTGGCTGTATGTATGAGCGCTGGCTGTATGTATGAGCGCTGGCTGTATGTATGAGCGCTGGCTGTATGTATGAGCGCTGGCTGTATGTATGAGCGCTGGCTGTATGTATGAGCGCTGGCTGTATGTATGAGCGCTGGCTGTATGTATGAGCGCTGGCTGTATGTATGAGCGCTGGCTGTATGTATGAGCGCTGGCTGTATGTATGAGCGCTGGCTGTATGTATGAGCGCTGGCTGTATGTATGAGCGCTGGCTGTATGTATGAGCGCTGGCTGTATGTATGAGCGCTGGCTGTATGTATGAGCGCTGGCTGTATGTATGAGCGCTGGCTGTATGTATGAGCGCTGGCTGTATGTATGAGCGCTGGCTGTATGTATGAGCGCTGGCTGTATGTATGAGCGCTGGCTGTATGTATGAGCGCTGGCTGTATGTATGAGCGCTGGCTGTATGTATGAGCGCTGGCTGTATGTATGAGCGCTGGCTGTATGTATGAGCGCTGGCTGTATGTATGAGCGCTGGCTGTATGTATGAGCGCTGGCTGTATGTATGAGCGCTGGCTGTATGTATGAGCGCTGGCTGTATGTATGAGCGCTGGCTGTATGTATGAGCGCTGGCTGTATGTATGAGCGCTGGCTGTATGTATGAGCGCTGGCTGTATGTATGAGCGCTGGCTGTATGTATGAGCGCTGGCTGTATGTATGAGCGCTGGCTGTATGTATGAGCGCTGGCTGTATGTATGAGCGCTGGCTGTATGTATGAGCGCTGGCTGTATGTATGAGCGCTGGCTGTATGTATGAGCGCTGGCTGTATGTATGAGCGCTGGCTGTATGTATGAGCGCTGGCTGTATGTATGAGCGCTGGCTGTATGTATGAGCGCTGGCTGTATGTATGAGCGCTGGCTGTATGTATGAGCGCTGGCTGTATGTATGAGCGCTGGCTGTATGTATGAGCGCTGGCTGTATGTATGAGCGCTGGCTGTATGTATGAGCGCTGGCTGTATGTATGAGCGCTGGCTGTATGTATGAGCGCTGGCTGTATGTATGAGCGCTGGCTGTATGTATGAGCGCTGGCTGTATGTATGAGCGCTGGCTGTATGTATGAGCGCTGGCTGTATGTATGAGCGCTGGCTGTATGTATGAGCGCTGGCTGTATGTATGAGCGCTGGCTGTATGTATGAGCGCTGGCTGTATGTATGAGCGCTGGCTGTATGTATGAGCGCTGGCTGTATGTATGAGCGCTGGCTGTATGTATGAGCGCTGGCTGTATGTATGAGCGCTGGCTGTATGTATGAGCGCTGGCTGTATGTATGAGCGCTGGCTGTATGTATGAGCGCTGGCTGTATGTATGAGCGCTGGCTGTATGTATGAGCGCTGGCTGTATGTATGAGCGCTGGCTGTATGTATGAGCGCTGGCTGTATGTATGAGCGCTGGCTGTATGTATGAGCGCTGGCTGTATGTATGAGCGCTGGCTGTATGTATGAGCGCTGGCTGTATGTATGAGCGCTGGCTGTATGTATGAGCGCTGGCTGTATGTATGAGCGCTGGCTGTATGTATGAGCGCTGGCTGTATGTATGAGCGCTGGCTGTATGTATGAGCGCTGGCTGTATGTATGAGCGCTGGCTGTATGTATGAGCGCTGGCTGTATGTATGAGCGCTGGCTGTATGTATGAGCGCTGGCTGTATGTATGAGCGCTGGCTGTATGTATGAGCGCTGGCTGTATGTATGAGCGCTGGCTGTATGTATGAGCGCTGGCTGTATGTATGAGCGCTGGCTGTATGTATGAGCGCTGGCTGTATGTATGAGCGCTGGCTGTATGTATGAGCGCTGGCTGTATGTATGAGCGCTGGCTGTATGTATGAGCGCTGGCTGTATGTATGAGCGCTGGCTGTATGTATGAGCGCTGGCTGTATGTATGAGCGCTGGCTGTATGTATGAGCGCTGGCTGTATGTATGAGCGCTGGCTGTATGTATGAGCGCTGGCTGTATGTATGAGCGCTGGCTGTATGTATGAGCGCTGGCTGTATGTATGAGCGCTGGCTGTATGTATGAGCGCTGGCTGTATGTATGAGCGCTGGCTGTATGTATGAGCGCTGGCTGTATGTATGAGCGCTGGCTGTATGTATGAGCGCTGGCTGTATGTATGAGCGCTGGCTGTATGTATGAGCGCTGGCTGTATGTATGAGCGCTGGCTGTATGTATGAGCGCTGGCTGTATGTATGAGCGCTGGCTGTAACTCTTTCCACCACGTTACACAGATCAGCCTCGGCCTCCTCTGCCCGTTATTATTCTGTCACCAGCACCCGTCATCCCCTGACAGCCTCGGACGGATAATAACATATATTTGAATATTTACTTTTTTGGCCCATGTCATACAAAAATAATAATAATACTGTTTGCTTGTAAGTTAAAAGCAAACTACAAATATAAAAAAAGAATCCTCTATCATTGTTTAAACGCAATACTATGGATCGGCTCCAGATTTAAGTACGTGCTGCTATCATAATACCTCTGCAGTGCACGTTTCGACCGGCATCCAATTCCACCCGTGGGAGTGGACCCTACATTAACTTTTACGCACTGCACCACGTACAATGGGGCTGGTGCATAAAATTTATTTGTTTCCTAGGAAGATGTTATTTGTGCTGTACCCGGGTGGCACAGTGTCACATGGTGCGTAATATTGGGCCTGATTTAGAATTGACAGCAAATTTCATACGTAGCTTCCGCAACAGGGAGGTAGCCTCCGCAGCGAAACTGCTTTTTCCGAAATAGACACAGCCTGAAAGCTAATTTTCATCTGTCTCTATTTAGAAAATAGGGCTATTCTGAAAAAAAAATGTTTAGAAATAGGTAAATATTCCGATTGATATACTTACCCATTCATTCAGAAACGCTGCCGCTGCGCCGCACACCCTTCACACCGACACAGACCCGCCACACTTACTTGTCAGATAAGTAGGACTCTATGGGGAGTCTTAGGGTTAGGCTGCGGGGAGGGGAGTCTTAGGGTCATGCTATGGAGAGGGGAGTCTTAGGGTTAGGCTGCGGGGAGGGGAGTCTTATGGTTAGGCTGCGGGTAGGCAAGTCTTAGGGTCAGGCTACAGAGAGGTGAGTCTTATGGTTTGGCTGCAGGGAGGAGAGGGTGAGGGTTAGGGTAATGGAAGGAAAGGGTCAGGGTAAGGATTAAAATAAGGGTTAGGATGGGATAAATGCTCACCATTTGGCGCAGAGACTTCTATGGCTGATGGATTGTTTCTCCTCCTTAAGGTAGAAGCAATTGAGCTGGGAGCCACTTTGCAATTGTATGGTATGAAACGGCCCTTTCGATCGGGTCATTCGTTTTGTCAACCTACACCCCCGCCACAGAGGGCAACATACGGAATTATAATACCACATGCAGGAGAACATGGCACTCTTCACACTATGCTGGGTGCGGATGGTGGACCAAATTAGGATTGATGCGAGCAAGATACGCATGGTGGGAGGACCCCCCTCCCTTCTGGATGGCATCCCAGCAGGGCATCAGGTGGCGTAATCTCAGATCAGAGATACAGGAGGTGGTGGGAACAGGACACTTGCAGTTACTAAAGATGGTGCAATAT
This sequence comes from Limnodynastes dumerilii, assembly GCA_011038615.1. Lineage (NCBI taxonomy): Eukaryota > Metazoa > Chordata > Amphibia > Anura > Limnodynastidae > Limnodynastes > Limnodynastes dumerilii. Next base: position 12,999 of record WWET01006620.1, read on the forward strand.
AAACCTGAGAAAACCAGCATATACAATTCCAGGTGACCAGCCATGGTCAGGGTTTGTAGAGTATCAGATAGGGGTCCATAAAGCAATTTGAGATCAGGCTTAAAGAGATTCAGATTAGAGTACAGGTAAAACCCAGTATCAGGATTGGAGAGATTCACAAAGGAGTCCAGAACAAAGACAAGCTTAGCACAAGACTCCAGATAAGAAAATATCCAAGTGTCATCTCCTAAAGACCGGAATAGTGGACTACAACCACCAAGGGCGATCCAGGGAAGTGTGATAAAGGCTGAGCAGCCAATCACTGCTGCTTCCTGATTAGCTAAGCACAGCTTGAGCACAGATGTCATCTCAGGTTTAATCAGAAGTCCAAATCTAGTACTTAGCCGCAATACACAGCTTCTCCATAGCCAAGAGACTGACTGACAATAACAGGCTTCCTTAATCTCTCCCATTACCTTGACATGTTTCTCTATCCCCCTTTCCATCTACCCTTCAAACCCTACTCCCCCTTGTATCTCTCTAACATCCTTTCACTTACTTTTGCTGTCTTTTGGTCTCTTCCTCCTTCTCGGGATTGGGTGGTGATCAATAGGATGCTCTTTGTATTGGATGGAGGTCACTAGGATGTTCCCTGTATTGGGAGCTAATCACTAGGCTGTTCTCTGAGTTGGATGGTGGTCACTAGGTTTCTCTCTATAAAGGGTGTTGGTAACTAGAATGCTGTCTATATTGGTGATTGTTCACTAGGATGCTGTCTGTATTTGGTGGTGATAACTAGGATACTCTCTCTATTGGGTAGTTATTGTTAAGATGCTATCTGTATTGGATGGTGCTCACCAGAATGCTCTTTGCATTGGGTAGTGGTAACTAGGGTGCTGTCTGTATTGGATGATGGTCACTAGGATACTCTCTGTATTAGGTGGCGGTATTATTATAGCACTTAAGTATGTCATTTCCTTATTTTCATGCACTATGGAACATGTTGGCACTTTAAAAATGCTAATAAATAAATAGTAAATTATTTAATGCTGCAATATTGTTGCCAAAAGCAAACCAAGCATTTTCCTCCAATTTCAAGTAACCCCCTATTTTGTCACGTATGTGGCCATCTGATTGGTCAATTTTTCCTGGATGTGTCTTTGATTGGGTGCGTCTCCAAAATGTCTACAAAATTTGCCTTCTCTAACCACAAATGCAAATTATGTAGCAAAGTGGAACCAAAGGAGAGAGATGAACAAATTGTGAAGCTGGCTGTTAAACTGTCTGGAGACTCTGAAATGTATGCATATTCTGTGTACAAAATTTGAAAGTATAATATTGGTTTAATAGAGATTATGTATGTATCTCTGGGTAAACACAATATTGTCAAAGGAGTTCGAGCAGTCCCAGATATTACATTACATTTTATTTCATTTCGCTTCTAGAAGCTAATCATAATGTTAAATATTTGTGACATATGTTCTTAGGCATCAATTAATTAGTGTTGTTCCACTGGGACTTCTTGCAGTCTAGGAGATGATTGTGAGACAAAGCTGAATAATAAAATATTTTTTTTTCTCTCTTTTATTTTTCGAAGGGTAGTGGATTCAATTTCAATCGACCAGTCTCTGAGTCAGGATGGGCAATGTGGCTGCTGGTGGCTTTAATATCATTTCCTGTCACTTTCAAACATGTCTCAGCTAATATTGTATATTTGTTTTAGCTGAAATTAAGCTTTTCATCAATCTAGTTCAAACGTTTCAGTATAGCGCTGCATGCTTCCAGACCTTAATGAATAACACCGGAGTTTTACATTCAGAAAGGACACTTAGATGTTGTGAAGAGGTTTTTAATCTGAGTGTTACACTGGATCCTTGAAGTGAAATATAAATATATTTAGGCAGCATGAATATTCAGTGCAGGCAAATTAGAAAAAGCTGTAAAGGTAATGCATATTAACATTGGACCCGATCTAGATTTTGCTGGTGCTGCCTTCCGAGCTCTGAGCATAGCACTGATATCGAATCCGCGTTGGACCCAGATTTCTGTGAGGCCACTCCCCTTTACGCGTGACCTCAATTTAAGATTGCCCATCAGTCAGCACTTATAATCTGGATCCGAGGTCTATACACCGGTACACAAGGCATGCCCCTTATTGGGCCTGATCCAGAGGTGAGTGTACGGCAGCGGACGTGGCTTATTGCTACCTGATATTTGAGTGCGCATGTGTAGAACAGAAGCGTACGCAATGACGGCCCATCCAGACCTTAGCGCAGCTGGAGCTGTTGTGGTTTGTGTTCTGAGGAGTGTGTCGTGGGAAGAAAGAGGAGGAGTCAAGTAGGCAATATACAGTGAAGGAGTACCAAGGCAAGTGCCCCTGATCCAGAGGCGAACGCAGACGCAACTGAAGACTCTTTACATCACAACATTTGCACCAGCCCCATGTCTAGGTCCAGAGGCTGACACTCCAAGACCTTCTTTGACCCGTGCGTTGGAATTTCAAGTGAAAAATGCATTTGTATATTTAGGAAAATGTTGCTAAAGCATTATTCTTGTTGTTACGTAGCGGATCTCTGCGCATACGGAACACTCTGCCACACAATTAAAATATCAACCAGCAGGGCGCGACATCCCTACGCCCGACTGAATATGCCCAAATTGGGCATGGGGAGGCATTTAAGTTGTACAGTATGGCAGCGTTAGGCACTTGCCTCTGTGCATAATACCCTTTTACCTTGTTTTAAGTATTTTATTTATTGTTATTCACTTTTGTTATATATTTTATTTATAGTTTTTCACTTTTATCATGTATTTTATCATTTTTTGCATTTCACTTTTGTCATAAATTTTATTTATTCTTGTTCACTTTATTATGTATTTTATTTATGTTTTTCACTTTTGTTATGTATTTCAATTTTTCTTGTTCACTTTTGTCATGCATTTTATTTATTGTTTTTCACTTTTGTTATACATTTTATTTATTGTTTTCCACTTCTTTTATGCATTTTATTTATTGTATTTCACTTTTGTTATGTATTTTATTTATTGTTTTCCACTTTTGTTAAGTATTTTATTTATTATTTTTCACCTTGTTATATATTGTATTTATTTTTTACTTTGTTATGTATTTTATTTATTGCTTTCCACTTTTGTTGTGTATGTTATTTATTGTTTTCCACTTTTGTTATGTATTTTAGTTATTATTTTTAACTTTATGTATTTTAGTTATTGTTTTCCACTTCTTTTATGCATTTTATTTATTGTTTTTCACTTTTGTTATATATTTTACTTTTTGTGTTTCATTTTTGTTAGGCTCTCTTTTATACTGTATATATTGTGCAGCGTTGCAGAAACTTTAGAGCCTTATGAATAAAAGAAAGTAATAATTATTATTACATTTGTTAATTTGTTTATAGGGTGTTTAGTAAGACTGTTTCATGGGCATCAAGAAAATATTTATATTATAATAAACAGCCTGGATATTTATGATTAGATATTGTTGAGGATCCATAATAGCACCCGCTATGTAGGACAGATGGCAGTATGCTAACTACAATAACAATGGGCTGGATCCTGACCTATGCATGCCTTACAGGTCAGTACGGACGATATCGTCACGCCGTACATAATTCCCCTGTCGTACTCAACCGAGGATCAGGTCCAATAACACTGATCCCTATAATACTTACTAAAGACAACAGGTGGTAGTGTTATGTAGACCCTGACAGCTGTAGCATGTGAGAATTCACTGCAATGCTAGTTACAGACCACAGGTGGCAGTATAACCTGTACACTGACAATTGCAACATATGAGGATCTACTGCAATACACAATTATAGATTGCAGGCAGCAGTCAATGCATATATCAACTATTGGAATACCAGCTACAAGTTCCAAGGCATTAAGGCTAGAAAACATTATATATATATAGCCTGGACCTGATGCTCGTTTTTCTGTCTATTTATTAACTTTGCTCCACCTTATTTGCCTCTCATTATTCCCCTTATTCACCTCTCAACTTTCCTTTTTTTTTCCTTTCCCATTTCTTATACTGCCAAACTATTTGTCAAGTCCTCCTTTGCAGTACCTCTGTTTCACCACAGTGGCCGCCAAATCCCTTCCATTCTTCTGACTGCAATACCTCCATACCACCAACGGTGCTGCTGTCCTGCTCAGCTCTCTGCCCAGGTGTCTGATAATCACCTCATTCATCACCAACCATGCACTGCACCTGAAGCCTGGCTATTTAAATACAGCTTCAAGTGTTGTGTGTGCTCTGGATTGTTCTACCCTGCTGACATTTGCAGCTCATGGAGGTTTTGTTGTGGTTATCTTTTGCTGTCCAGCTTGGAGCAGATCCTACGTTACCTGTTATTAGATTTTCCTATTTGAGGCCTCTGCAGGCTCCCATTATCCATGTTAATCTGCAGCAGGACTTTCCATGTCTCTGTCAGTGCCTGTTCTATTACAAGGCTGCAGTGTGCCCCATCATTGCTTGTCTCAGTGTATCAGTACCTTCCAGCTCTGCTGTGACATGAATCTGCCTGATGTCTGTGTTGTTTCTGCAGTGAATGAACATGGTGAATTCATACCTTTCCTTCACCCCTTAGCTGGTCCCACTACTCCCTGATGTCACCGTGTGGCTCCACAAATTTGGTCAGATAGGACCTAATTCACAGATAAGAAAGTGCTACTTTTTAGGTGCCTATATTTAAGAAGGGATATATTGTGCAGACGTAGTAACCTAATATACGCAATTTACATAGGACTTAATAACGGGGCGGCTCTCAATCACCATTATGAACCTATTTCTACTAGGTTTGTACTGACTTAAGAAGTAAGGGGCGTGCCGGGAAAACTTGAGAATGAAGATAAGAAGATTGGGCGGAGGGAGGCATTTATATGAGGAAATCTGGGCGCGGTTAGGCAGAAACATTCGCACACAACTAAGAACCTAAAGATAAGGAGCCCTACGGCATTCGTAAGTCGGTTAAGAAGCTGAAAACCGGGGGCGTGTCAGGGGAGGAGCCTTGATACTAGTTGCATATAATTAAGAACCTAAATCATTCTTACCTGTGAATTGAGTCCATAGTGTCACAGAAACTTCAGCTTTTTGGTAGTTGGCCGCCCCTTTACCCCTGCAAAATGAATCCCTTCATAGGATTGGATCCAGATTAAAGTACGTGTTACCATGGTAACTCCTCTGCAGCGGAGGCAAAGTTATGACTGTGGAATCCTAAATCCATACGTGTGAAGGTAGTTCGCTCTCCTCGCACATCCAGCTCTTCTATACCCTGGATCGCGCCTTAAATTTTACGCATGTAAAATGGGTCTGGTGTGTAATGAAGGATTTTACGTAAGTGCTTAATCAAGCCCTTAAATACCTCCCTCCGCAAACCGTGTGTACATGATATACGTATGGCAGCTTATCACGGAATGGCTCACAGCAGAGAATACAGAATCATTCGTAGTGTGTTGCGATGCATTAGAGCCGTGTACATACAGAGTGCTCACATGGTGAACTTCCAGAGTCCAAATGTGTAAATTGGCTGTTTGAGCAATTCTAAATCCAGTCTGTGTTTCAGTCCATAATCTGTTACACAAAGTTTTAGTGTCCTCTCTTTTTACCTCTGTTTTGCAGAATCTAGTCATTTACACATTCTAAGACATTCTCCAAATCCCCTAATAGTCCCATACAGAAATCTAGAATGTGACCGCTGTTTAATTAGGTCAGGCTATAAATGGCCTGAGGAATGGATATACGTCCTCTTTGGGGCCTGTCCATTACCCTTCCTCCTTCTTTCCCTGTTTGGCTGGGATGTCATTTTTCTAACTCTTGGCATGATGTGGTGGCTGTAATGGGGGTTAGATGTTGAGGTTTGGTGCAATGTGGGGGAGGAGTTTGTAGCATGGTTTGGTCACGGGGGATGCACCAGTTTCTAACTTCCACATTGGATGCTCCTTGGGGGTGGGTCCTGGTGGTAGTCACCACCATTGTGAATGGGGCGGAAACGGAACCGTGACCGGTGTCTGGTGCCTTTGTTTAATATGTACCATAATAACATATGTAACAGTGGTGGAAGTGGAAGTTTAGAAGTAGCAGTATGGACACTTAGAAGTGGCGATATGAAAATATAGCAATAATAGAAATGAATTGAGATTTATAGCTTTTCTATTAAATCAGTGGGAGAAGTGACGGATTGGAATAACCCCGTATACCCCCTCACTTCAAGCCCTGATATGTACCATGCGAGGTATGTGTATAAAATAACGAGACTGTGATTCCACCTAGTAAACAAAGCAGTCAGAAGCGGTTATAATGCAGACGTAGTGACCTTAAACATGTGGCAGAATGGCTTCCAGAAGGTACAACAATTACCAGCGTTATTATAACAGTCACCAGCGTTATTATAACAGTTACCAGCATTATTATAACAGTTACCAGCATTATTATAACAGTTACCAGCATTATTATAACAGTTACCAACGTTATTATAACAGTTACCATCATTAATATAACAGTTACCAGCATTATTATAAGTTACCAACGTTATTATAACAGTTACCAGCCTTATTATAACAGTTACCGGCATTATTATAAGTTACCAACGTTATTATAACAGTTACCAGCCTTATTATAACAGTTACCAGCATTATTATAACAGTTACCAGCGTTATTATAACAGTTACCAGCGTTATTATAACAGTTACCAGCATTATTATAACAGTTACCAGCATTATTATAACAGTTACCAGCCTTATTATAACAGTTACCAGCATTATTATAACAGTTACCAGCATTATTATAACAGTTACCAGCATTATTATAACAGTTACCAGCATTATTATAACAGTTACCAGCATTATTATAACAGTTACCAGCATTATTATAACAGTTACCAGCATTATTATAACAGTTACCAGCATTATTATAACAGTTACCAGCATTATTATAACAGTTACCAGCATTATTATAACAGTTACCAGCATTATTATAACAGTTACCAGCATTATTATAACAGTTACCAGCATTATTATAACAGTTACCAGCATTATTATAACAGTTACCAGCATTATTATAACAGTTACCAGCATTATTATAACAGTTACCAGCATTATTATAACAGTTACCAGCATTATTATAACAGTTACCAGCATTATTATAACAGTTACCAGCATTATTATAACAGTTACCAGCATTATTATAACAGTTACCAGCATTATTATAACAGTTACCAGCATTATTATAACAGTTACCAGCATTATTATAACAGTTACCAGCATTATTATAACAGTTACCAGCATTATTATAACAGTTACCAGCATTATTATAACAGTTACCAGCATTATTATAACAGTTACCAGCATTATTATAACAGTTACCAGCATTATTATAACAGTTACCAGCATTATTATAACAGTTACCAGCATTATTATAACAGTTACCAGCATTATTATAACAGTTACCAGCATTATTATAACAGTTACCAGCATTATTATAACAGTTACCAGCATTATTATAACAGTTACCAGCATTATTATAACAGTTACCAGCATTATTATAACAGTTACCAGCATTATTATAACAGTTACCAGCATTATTATAACAGTTACCAGCATTATTATAACAGTTACCAGCATTATTATAACAGTTACCAGCATTATTATAACAGTTACCAGCATTATTATAACAGTTACCAGCATTATTATAACAGTTACCAGCATTATTATAACAGTTACCAGCATTATTATAACAGTTACCAGCATTATTATAACAGTTACCAGCATTATTATAACAGTTACCAGCATTATTATAACAGTTACCAGCATTATTATAACAGTTACCAGCATTATTATAACAGTTACCAGCATTATTATAACAGTTACCAGCATTATTATAACAGTTACCAGCATTATTATAACAGTTACCAGCATTATTATAACAGTTACCAGCATTATTATAACAGTTACCAGCATTATTATAACAGTTACCAGCATTATTATAACAGTTACCAGCATTATTATAACAGTTACCAGCATTATTATAACAGTTACCAGCATTATTATAACAGTTACCAGCATTATTATAACAGTTACCAGCATTATTATAACAGTTACCAGCATTATTATAACAGTTACCAGCATTATTATAACAGTTACCAGCATTATTATAACAGTTACCAGCATTATTATAACAGTTACCAGCATTATTATAACAGTTACCAGCATTATTATAACAGTTACCAGCATTATTATAACAGTTACCAGCATTATTATAACAGTTACCAGCATTATTATAACAGTTACCAGCATTATTATAACAGTTACCAGCATTATTATAACAGTTACCAGCATTATTATAACAGTTACCAGCATTATTATAACAGTTACCAGCATTATTATAACAGTTACCAGCATTATTATAACAGTTACCAGCATTATTATAACAGTTACCAGCATTATTATAACAGTTACCAGCATTATTATAACAGTTACCAGCATTATTATAACAGTTACCAGCATTATTATAACAGTTACCAGCATTATTATAACAGTTACCAGCATTATTATAACAGTTACCAGCATTATTATAACAGTTACCAGCATTATTATAACAGTTACCAGCATTATTATAACAGTTACCAGCATTATTATAACAGTTACCAGCATTATTATAACAGTTACCAGCATTATTATAACAGTTACCAGCATTATTATAACAGTTACCAGCATTATTATAACAGTTACCAGCATTATTATAACAGTTACCAGCATTATTATAACAGTTACCAGCATTATTATAACAGTTACCAGCATTATTATAACAGTTACCAGCATTATTATAACAGTTACCAGCATTATTATAACAGTTACCAGCATTATTATAACAGTTACCAGCATTATTATAACAGTTACCAGCATTATTATAACAGTTACCAGCATTATTATAACAGTTACCAGCATTATTATAACAGTTACCAGCATTATTATAACAGTTACCAGCATTATTATAACAGTTACCAGCATTATTATAACAGTTACCAGCATTATTATAACAGTTACCAGCATTATTATAACAGTTACCAGCATTATTATAACAGTTACCAGCATTATTATAACAGTTACCAGCATTATTATAACAGTTACCAGCATTATTATAACAGTTACCAGCATTATTATAACAGTTACCAGCATTATTATAACAGTTACCAGCATTATTATAACAGTTACCAGCATTATTATAACAGTTACCAGCATTATTATAACAGTTACCAGCATTATTATAACAGTTACCAGCATTATTATAACAGTTACCAGCATTATTATAACAGTTACCAGCATTATTATAACAGTTACCAGCATTATTATAACAGTTACCAGCATTATTATAACAGTTACCAGCATTATTATAACAGTTACCAGCATTATTATAACAGTTACCAGCATTATTATAACAGTTACCAGCATTATTATAACAGTTACCAGCATTATTATAACAGTTACCAGCATTATTATAACAGTTACCAGCATTATTATAACAGTTACCAGCATTATTATAACAGTTACCAGCATTATTATAACAGTTACCAGCATTATTATAACAGTTACCAGCATTATTATAACAGTTACCAGCATTATTATAACAGTTACCAGCATTATTATAACAGTTACCAGCATTATTATAACAGTTACCAGCATTATTATAACAGTTACCAGCATTATTATAACAGTTACCAGCATTATTATAACAGTTACCAGCATTATTATAACAGTTACCAGCATTATTATAACAGTTACCAGCATTATTATAACAGTTACCAGCATTATTATAACAGTTACCAGCATTATTATAACAGTTACCAGCATTATTATAACAGTTACCAGCATTATTATAACAGTTACCAGCATTATTATAACAGTTACCAGCATTATTATAACAGTTACCAGCATTATTATAACAGTTACCAGCATTATTATAACAGTTACCAGCATTATTATAACAGTTACCAGCATTATTATAACAGTTACCAGCATTATTATAACAGTTACCAGCATTATTATAACAGTTACCAGCATTATTATAACAGTTACCAGCATTATTATAACAGTTACCAGCATTATTATAACAGTTACCAGCATTATTATAACAGTTACCAGCATTATTATAACAGTTACCAGCATTATTATAACAGTTACCAGCATTATTATAACAGTTACCAGCATTATTATAACAGTTACCAGCATTATTATAACAGTTACCAGCATTATTATAACAGTTACCAGCATTATTATAACAGTTACCAGCATTATTATAACAGTTACCAGCATTATTATAACAGTTACCAGCATTATTATAACAGTTACCAGCATTATTATAACAGTTACCAGCATTATTATAACAGTTACCAGCATTATTATAACAGTTACCAGCATTATTATAACAGTTACCAGCATTATTATAACAGTTACCAGCATTATTATAACAGTTACCAGCATTATTATAACAGTTACCAGCATTATTATAACAGTTACCAGCATTATTATAACAGTTACCAGCATTATTATAACAGTTACCAGCATTATTATAACAGTTACCAGCATTATTATAACAGTTACCAGCATTATTATAACAGTTACCAGCATTATTATAACAGTTACCAGCATTATTATAACAGTTACCAGCATTATTATAACAGTTACCAGCATTATTATAACAGTTACCAGCATTATTATAACAGTTACCAGCATTATTATAACAGTTACCAGCATTATTATAACAGTTACCAGCATTATTATAACAGTTACCAGCATTATTATAACAGTTACCAGCATTATTATAACAGTTACCAGCATTATTATAACAGTTACCAGCATTATTATAACAGTTACCAGCATTATTATAACAGTTACCAGCATTATTATAACAGTTACCAGCATTATTATAACAGTTACCAGCATTATTATAACAGTTACCAGCATTATTATAACAGTTACCAGCATTATTATAACAGTTACCAGCATTATTATAACAGTTACCAGCATTATTATAACAGTTACCAGCATTATTATAACAGTTACCAGCATTATTATAACAGTTACCAGCATTATTATAACAGTTACCAGCATTATTATAACAGTTACCAGCATTATTATAACAGTTACCAGCATTATTATAACAGTTACCAGCATTATTATAACAGTTACCAGCATTATTATAACAGTTACCAGCATTATTATAACAGTTACCAGCATTATTATAACAGTTACCAGCATTATTATAACAGTTACCAGCATTATTATAACAGTTACCAGCATTATTATAACAGTTACCAGCATTATTATAACAGTTACCAGCATTATTATAACAGTTACCAGCATTATTATAACAGTTACCAGCATTATTATAACAGTTACCAGCATTATTATAACAGTTACCAGCATTATTATAACAGTTACCAGCATTATTATAACAGTTACCAGCATTATTATAACAGTTACCAGCATTATTATAACAGTTACCAGCATTATTATAACAGTTACCAGCATTATTATAACAGTTACCAGCATTATTATAACAGTTACCAGCATTATTATAACAGTTACCAGCATTATTATAACAGTTACCAGCATTATTATAACAGTTACCAGCATTATTATAACAGTTACCAGCATTATTATAACAGTTACCAGCATTATTATAACAGTTACCAGCATTATTATAACAGTTACCAGCATTATTATAACAGTTACCAGCATTATTATAACAGTTACCAGCATTATTATAACAGTTACCAGCATTATTATAACAGTTACCAGCATTATTATAACAGTTACCAGCATTATTATAACAGTTACCAGCATTATTATAACAGTTACCAGCATTATTATAACAGTTACCAGCATTATTATAACAGTTACCAGCATTATTATAACAGTTACCAGCATTATTATAACAGTTACCAGCATTATTATAACAGTTACCAGCATTATTATAACAGTTACCAGCATTATTATAACAGTTACCAGCATTATTATAACAGTTACCAGCATTATTATAACAGTTACCAGCATTATTATAACAGTTACCAGCATTATTATAACAGTTACCAGCATTATTATAACAGTTACCAGCATTATTATAACAGTTACCAGCATTATTATAACAGTTACCAGCATTATTATAACAGTTACCAGCATTATTATAACAGTTACCAGCATTATTATAACAGTTACCAGCATTATTATAACAGTTACCAGCATTATTATAACAGTTACCAGCATTATTATAACAGTTACCAGCATTATTATAACAGTTACCAGCATTATTATAACAGTTACCAGCATTATTATAACAGTTACCAGCATTATTATAACAGTTACCAGCATTATTATAACAGTTACCAGCATTATTATAACAGTTACCAGCATTATTATAACAGTTACCAGCATTATTATAACAGTTACCAGCATTATTATAACAGTTACCAGCATTATTATAACAGTTACCAGCATTATTATAACAGTTACCAGCATTATTATAACAGTTACCAGCATTATTATAACAGTTACCAGCATTATTATAACAGTTACCAGCATTATTATAACAGTTACCAGCATTATTATAACAGTTACCAGCATTATTATAACAGTTACCAGCATTATTATAACAGTTACCAGCATTATTATAACAGTTACCAGCATTATTATAACAGTTACCAGCATTATTATAACAGTTACCAGCATTATTATAACAGTTACCAGCATTATTATAACAGTTACCAGCATTATTATAACAGTTACCAGCATTATTATAACAGTTACCAGCATTATTATAACAGTTACCAGCATTATTATAACAGTTACCAGCATTATTATAACAGTTACCAGCATTATTATAACAGTTACCAGCATTATTATAACAGTTACCAGCATTATTATAACAGTTACCAGCATTATTATAACAGTTACCAGCATTATTATAACAGTTACCAGCATTATTATAACAGTTACCAGCATTATTATAACAGTTACCAGCATTATTATAACAGTTACCAGCATTATTATAACAGTTACCAGCATTATTATAACAGTTACCAGCATTATTATAACAGTTACCAGCATTATTATAACAGTTACCAGCATTATTATAACAGTTACCAGCATTATTATAACAGTTACCAGCATTATTATAACAGTTACCAGCATTATTATAACAGTTACCAGCATTATTATAACAGTTACCAGCACCGTACTAGCGACGGCGGCCGTAGCTCAGGATCAGGCCCGATGGGCCTGATTCAGAGATCTGGAACTAACGATAGTTCCATGCGTATATTTAGGGTCGGATCGATTTTGCATCATCTGCGCATGCGTAGTAATAGTTGTTATGGTACCCCGGGTTTACCCCGATAGGGGACCGGGGTGACCAAAGAGTAAGGAAAGTAAAGAGCGGGTAACTCACCAGTTTGTCTGTCTGAGTTTTCGCCAGAGCCCCTGATGGTGGGGATGGACTGGAGCTGGTTGGACTCGTCAGGATACGCACCTTAGGGAAAACCCGGGAGAGGAACAGGAAGAATTAGTGAGAAAATCAGATTAGACAGGAGGAAGATAGCAGTGGGAACTAGGCCGGTCAGAAGGAACTATACCGGGACAAACAATACAAAAAACACAGAACGGACAATAAGGACAATATGGGGTTGACGGGACAGACTGGACGTACTGTACGACCAGGACAATCACACACACACTCAATCAACAGGAACTGTCTGAGGGGTTAACAGATACAGGCAGACAGGAAAAGTTAAGGAGAACACAAACTAGGAATTTACAATAAGGAGAGAGAGTGAGGGGACAAGATACAACAAGGAATAAACGGCAAGGAAACTGGGCAGGAATGAATCAGGGCACTCAAAAGCAAGAGAAGCAACAATAGCACTAGGCAGAGAGAAAATAACCAGACTGGCACAGTAACGCAATGGAGAGACTATAACCAGCACCTGCCACTGGTGCTGGAAGCTATTTAAATGAGAGCTAGCCAATCATCAGATGCAGAGAGCGCGCCAACGGAAGGAACAGAATTACCGCGGCAACCAGAGACGCCTCCAGAGCTCAGCTGACAAGATTCTGAAAAGAGCGTCTGCGTTGCCTTGGCAACGCTGACGCAGAGCGCCGGAAGCCAGAGGGTAAGCGTCTGAGCAGTGAGAAGATGCCAGGACCGGAGAGGACTGCAGCAGCATCGAGGGGAGGACTTCAGGGCACGAGGAAAAGTTAGTGCCTGCAGAGAGCGAGAGTGGAGAGCACTGCAGCGCGGCATGACACTACCCCCCCCCCCCGGGCATGACACTACCCCCCCCCCCCTTTACGAGGAACTTAGAATGGAATCTCTTGATGAGTTTGTCAGTATGTAGATTTTCAACTGGTACCCATTCTCGCTCCTCTGGGCCATAGCCCTGCCAATGGACCAGGTAATAGAGTTTCCCTTGGATCCTCTTGGAATCTAGAATATCCTCCACAATGAATTCTTCATCGTCCACAATGATGAGTGGAGCCGGTCTGGAGTAACCTTTGGAAAATTTGCTAGAAGTCCTAAAAAGTTTGAGAAGGGAGGCGTGAAAAGTATTAGGAATCCGCATGGAGGCAGGAAGCTTAAGACGGAAAGCCACAGGATTGATCTTTTGCGGATGATAATGAAAGGTCCGATGAATCGAGGACCCAACTTTTGAGAAGTCTGGCAGAGACGGATGTCTTTTTTAGACAACCAAACCTTGTCGCCAACTCTGAAGTTACACGGCGAATGATGCTTATCGATTCTGGTCTTAGAAGTGAGTGCAGATTTGGTAAGGGCCTTCTGGATCTTGTTCCAGATGGACTTGAAACGATTGACGGCATGAGTCACGTTGGGATCAGGAGACTGCTCCAGGAGACATATCGAGGTGGCTCGAGGGTGAAATCCAGAGAGGCAAAAGAAAGGAGACACCTTAGTGGATGAATGAGTGGAATTATTGTAAGCGAACTCAGCAAAAGGTTGATTGTTGGCCCAATTCTTCTGGGAATTGGATGAAAAACAACGTAGATATTGTTCCAGAATCTGATTAACCCTTTCTGTTGACCATTCGATTGAGGGTGGTAACCTGAAGAAAAACAGAGCTTGATGTGTAACATATTGCAGAAGGCCTTCCAGAACCTTGCCACGAACTGGGAACCCCGATCGGACACAATCTTCCAGGGTAATCCATGCAATCTGAATATATGCTTGACAAAGAGGTCTGCAAGAGTCCTGGCAGATGGTAATCCAGAAAGAGGAACAAAATGGGCCATCTTGCTGAAGCGATCGATGATTACCCAGATGGTGGTGCAACCAGATGAGACAGGAAGATCCGTGATAAAATCCATGGAAATGTGAGTTCAAGGGCGACTGGGAATAGACAAGGGATGGAGAGGGCCAATTTGAGAAAACCTGGGGGACTTGTTCTGAGCACAGACAGTGCAGGAATTGACAAATTCTTCCACATCCTTGGACATGGATGGCCACCAGACGGTCCTGCTGAGTAATGAATAAGTCCTTTGAATGCCGAAATGACCTGCGGATCTAGAAGCATGAGATTCCAGAAGAACGTCCTTCCTGAGAGAAAAGGGAACAAACAAACGATGGGGTGGCCTATTGCTAGGACTCAAATGTTGCAGCTTGGTAAGCCAGGAATGTAGATCCAGGGTAAACCCGGCAATGATGGTAGTAGAGGGAATGATGCGAAGTGGAGAGACGATGGACTGTCCTTCGGAAAGATAAAATAGTGTAACGCCATGTACGTTGAAGTTAAGGTCGGATTTGTGAATCGGGCGGAGACTAATGCAGCGGAAATATACGGACCTAAGGATTTTCATAGAAATGGGCGGGGGGAGGCATTGAGATGAGGGAAAGTGGGCGTGCTTACAGAGTTAGGGCCCTAAATATACGCAACTAATACACATAGGGTCGGAAGTGAGTGCGGCCAGTTAGGGCAAGTCTATGGAGGTCCGGCCGGAGGTTGCGAGGGGAGTGACTGTTTATTCTGGTGGGTATAACCTGTTCCGCCCTGCCACTTAGATGCGTATATTTGCGGCCCGATCGCTGACAGATCTCTGAATCAGGCCCGATGAACTTAAAGTCGCTAGGTTCGTAGTTACATACGCAAAAAGGGGCATTCTGTGAATACTTAACTTGGCAGATAAGAAGATTGGGTGGAGGGAGCCATTTAAATGACGGTTATGCGCGGTTATGCAGACACGTTTGTAATTAGACGCCCTACGCACACAAATGCGAACCTACAGATAAGGGAGCCCTATGGTACTCGTAAGCTTCTTAAGAACCTGAAAACCGAGGCATCACGAGGGAGTGTCCTTGCTATTAGTTGCGTTCATTTAAGAACCTAACGTGTTCTTAAGTGTGAATCAGGTCCTATATGTGTACACTACCCATTCTGTACGCATTTCGCATAACTGAATTAAGTAAAATGACCGCTTCTGTCAGAGGGGGCTTGGCTGAGATCGCAGGTGGGCGTGCCTTGGTATTACAATCCGCTTGCAGGGGTGGGGAGAGCCCTGCAAATAGCGCATTGAGGTCTGGCTTCATCCTCTATGTACTACCCTTAAGATAGAGGTCAGCTGGCGGAAATCCTTACGAGAAAGGGGAGTGGCCTCCCCTCACCTGTATGGATTTCTGGACGCGACGGGGTTCTGGCATCGGATCTCCGGCACAGCGGTTATGATGACCTGGATCCGGTCCATATTTATTAAATATACATCGGCATCTGAGACTCGGAGGTAAAATATAAATACTTATATATTATATGAAATTAATATGAATGCTGTAACTCTTTACAACCCTGTCCATGTGAATCCCTGGTCTAAAACAAAAGCAGCACAGACCCGATCCACAGATCCATACATTTCCCATCTATGCACAAAAAAAGGGCCAGATCCTCAGCTATGGCCGACAGGGGAATTACGCACGCCGCATGCGTAATTCCACTGTCAGCTGTGATGTGCAGTATGCGTGCGTACCGGTAGGCGTATGTAACTATGTTACGTACACCGCCGGTGCGATAAAGGGGCCGGCTATCATTTTACATTTGCCGTATCTCCGCCATATAACCGAAGATAGGCATGTTAATTAAGTGTCGGGGTGGGGGAAGCCCTGTTACATCTGAAGCCATTAGCACGGAGAACTAGCCCTAAAATTAAGGAGTGCAGGGGGCATGTACCCCACGCTACACGATCGTACGGAGGACCCTCACGCACACGCGTCCGATGGTAAGTAAGAATATAGGGGAGGTGCTTCCCCTCCGCACGCTAAGATGGGCGGGGAGAAGCATTTAAAGTTTGCAATGTGGGTGTTTAAACCCACTTACACGCAGATCAGCGGGCGGACTGCTGGCTCCGGATTCACAGTTACGTCGTTTTCTTCTTACGTACGTTTGCTTTAAGAATTGAGCGCGCTTACACAAGTTACGTACAAAAATGGAACGTAGATGACGTTAATAAGCTACTATGTTTGTGTAGTAGCTCAATTCTTAAAACAACATATGTAAGATGAAAACTACGTAACTGAGAATCCGGACCCTGATCCGCAAGCGGGACTTAACGTGCATGAGTCACATTACTTCCGCACACGAGAGGGTTGTGAAGGGAGGAGTTCTCTCATGTATGGGTTTAAACACCCCGCACCGACGGAAAGCGTATCCGGTTCCATATCTGTTATCTATTATCGATTCTCCGTACAACGAAATAAATGACAGAGTCATCGGCTATTTCTCTTTAATAGTGAATAAAGCTCTAGGAATGGTACAAGAAGCCATTAATCTCCGACGTAACGACGCACCGCAGGAAAGCGCAGGAAAGTGCCGATACCAATTATAAAAACATTTTTACTTCATGCACCCAAAGGAGGCCACAAAGGCAGCGAAATGGACGCGATTGATTTTTACCCGGGGCTCGGGAATCAGTTTGTGAATGTCTCTAGAAAATCCTGGCGGGCATCAGCTTTCTAATGGCTGTGGCGTAACGCGACCGCCGTGCCCGAGTGATAGCAGGAAGAGAGCCAGCGGCTGCGGAGGTCCCTGGCTTCTCATCAATGCCGCTTAATTGCCTCTGATTATTAAACTTTGCTTTAAGAATTTCTGCTGAGCTGTAACAGAGCCTGAAGGGTGGACTGATAGATATTTTATTTGATTTATGGTACCGAGTCCTGGCAGCACAAACAAGTGCGTCCTTTCCTGAAGAGAAACAAACAACGTTCAAAGAGCTGCAACGAACAAAGGTTTATAAGACGCTCTCCTGTCCCTCTCCTTGTATAATATATCCCTCGTCTTGTATAATATATCCCTCCTCTTGTATTCCTCGATTAATATTTTATGTGCATTTTATTTGCAAACTTAAATAAGAACCTGGAGACCCGCCTTCAATGTGGTTCTACAAATGGAGAGGGCATCGTACAATACAAAAGCGCATGCAATGGTGCCTTTACATGGCAACCAATAATGACACATACTGGTCCGGATTCACACTACAGAACGTATAGCATATACGCATTCTATGTAACGAAAAGATACGTAGATTGGGTAAAAAATGTACTACGCACGCGCAATAGCAGAAAAACGGTAAACTACGGACGTATATGCTATATGTCCGGTAGTGTGAATCCGGACCACTATACGGACACACGGCAGTAACGCGCCCAAATAAGTTGTACTGTGTGATGCTGGCGGCAAAGAAAGGTTATGAAGAGTGCAAACACTACAATAGACATGAGAACACACAAAAACAACACTAAATTAGCTCTTTATATTATTTATTTGTAGAAATCCCGGGATGGCGCAGAGGAATGTGCGAGTGCAACATAGAGAAATAAGAGAAAAGGCCGGTACCCTGTGTATAAGAACGGGCGCAGACATTGAATCCTATATAGAAATAAAAAGATAGAGAAGATATAGAAAGTAAGGACCGGAGTCACAGACCCGGCTTGAGATAGGTGAGGACAGATCCGCTCTGCCCCCAGGGTACCTTATGGCAGTTACTAGTGTTTTATGGCTACCTTAACTATCCGTGCAACGTCCGCACGGACATTGCCGCTAAACGCCTCCCCCGCTCTCCCCGTCTAATCTAAATACCTCCCCCTCCCACTTTTTCCCAAACCCTCCCTGAGGCGGCATAACACCGTCTCTTTTTACCTAAAATACTCCAGGCAATCTATGTACCGAACTAGTGCACAGATTGCGTAAAGGTCCTACTACCCCTGCGCAGTGTGGTAGAAAATATGCAACACATACACAGTGCCCGGGTGCAGCGGTCCGGGCACCGTGTATGTGACAATACAGTGTCCAGGAATAATACTATTCCCGGACATTGTATCGTCTCCGGGAGAAAAGGGGGCTCTCCCGGGAGTCTCCCGGACATTCCCGGCAACCATGTCTTTACTGAAGATACGACTGCTTCTCAGGTGTGAATCCGGCCCTAGGATCCTATTGTGTTGCACTGGTAGATCTGAAAGTAAGCACGGAGAACGGGGGCACGCCCCTGTCATGTCCTGCCACGCCCCTGTCACGCCCTGTCATGTCCTGCCACGCCCCTGTCACGCCCCTGTCATGTCCTGTCATGCCCCTGCTTCTTACTGAGTTCTGGACATTTAAGTGCCCAGAACCCTGCCTTAAATTATACGCACAGATCTGAACTCATAGGAACGCAGAGCCGTGCTGAAGTGCAGCTCTCCACCCCGGGCCTTCATTAGCATGCCTAGCCCCGCCTGTGCAGCGTGATTTCGGATAGCGGAACTGAAGGATCGGCCTCTTCTATGGAAGCCCTTCCCTACGGAATACACTTCCGCACACAAGGACTTCTGACATGTAACATATGGCGCCCGCATGTGCAGATATTACCTGTCAAGGGGATTTACACAACTGACTCGCGTAACCCCCTTTCCATACGGGTCCATTCCGAGTATTTGGTGACGCCGCCTGGGTTTATTTAAGCGTCTGCACTTTTCGAGGACATGATCAATGGTTCCAGGAGAGATTTTCTGGGACGATTTGTGGTTGTTTATCTTGGTGACATTTTGATTTATTCTAAGTCTCTGGCTAAGCACAGAGTTCAGGTCTGTCAGGTGTTTAAGTGTCTACATAGGAACAAATTGCACGCCAGCTGTGAATTTGAGGTGTCTAAGATTTCGTTTCTGGGGTATATTATTTCAGACTTGGGGCCAGATTTACTAAACTGCAGGAAAGGAAAAGGGGAGATGTTGCCCATAGCAACCACTTAGATTCTAGCTCTCACTTTCCTATTACATGTTAAAAATGTCAGTTAAATTCTGATTGGTTGCTATGGGAAACATCTCCACTTTTTCTTAGTAAATCTGGCCCTAAGGTTTCAGTATGGATCCAGTAAACATCACAGCTATTTTTCATCCGGAACGTTCTACTAATCATGAAGCTGTACAGAGCATTGGCGTATCTATAATGGGTGCAGGGTGTGCAGTGCACACGGGCCCCTCAGAACAGGGGGCCCTGTGGCATGCATCCTGCACCCTGGGTTGGCAGGGGAAGGGGGTCCATTCATCATCTATTTCTTCCCTCTAATATCTTCTGGAGGGAAGAAATAGATGCCAAATTAGTCCCCCTTCCCCTGAGGTGGAACTGTCCCGATTTGCGGGTTGAAAAGGGGGCGGGGCCCCGCCCCCTTTTCGGGCCGCGAATCTGGGCAGTCCTGTCTCAGGTAAGGGGGGGGGAGGGGCCCATGTCCAAATCCTGCACACGGGCCCCCTCACTTCTTAAAACGCCCCTGGTACAGAGGTTTCTAGGCTTGGCAGATGATATTTACCTGTATGCTCATCGGGAAGTTGCTGCCGTTTTGAAGAATTTCGTAAGTGATACGGGCTATAGCAGAACGCCCGTTTTTGGGAAAATTTATTTCGACATGGGCGCACTACTGAAAGCGGAACTGCTAAACCCAGGTGCCCAGCTCTCTGCGTCCTGGTTAGTGGTTGTGTTTAGGAATTAGGGTTAGGAATAAGGGTTAGAATTAGGATTGGGATTTGGATTAAGATTAGGAATTAGGGTTAAGACTAGGGTTAGGAATCAAGGTTGGGATTAGGATTAGGGTTATGTTTAGGAATTAGTATTAGGCTTAGATTTTTAATTAGCGTTAGGAAATTCGGGTTAGGGGTATTAATCATCGGGCTCCTGCATCATTCCCTACATACGAGCGGGAATCTGAAATGACTCCAGGTAGAGGGGATTGCACACCTCCGGTACTCGCTTCTATCGGTAGCAGTTCTGGACACGTAACTCTACCTTATCTTTACAGACGCGTATCAATGCGTGTCTGGTATTTCCCGACCCCAACCCTTCAATAGAATGCCTATCCTCATCTGTATGTATTGATTGTCTCTGATATCCGGATAGTTATGGTGTTATGTACATCAGTTAAAGACATACACCCATTGGGGTAGATCCAGACCTAAGCGCTTGTTATGTTTTATCGTGTTTTCTAGGCACTGCCCTCGCTTGTACGTACTTTGGCCATTTTACGATTGCCAAACCCTACCTTAACTTTTCAAAGCGTAACTACTGACGCACGTAAAGGCTTCACGCACGTAACTGCCTAAACACGCCCATATTGTACAATTTAAATGCCTCCCCCCGCCTCCGAAGTGCAATTACGGGTGGCTTAGGGATGTCACGCCTCTTCGTCCGTAGTTACGCTGTTGATACGTGGCTGGTACGTACATTCAGAGTTACGTGGTGTAACATCTGCCGGGCGCATGCGCAGTGTATACTAATGGGCGATTTTACGTCAGCGTCTAGAGTAAAATCGCTTGCATGCGTAGTTTAGGATCTGGCCCATTAAGAGCACTCTAATACCGGATTTTCTGGCAAACATTATGATTGTATACACCTTGTTCTCCAGGCAAAGTACAACAAACTACAATCCTTCGGGGAGGTATTTTTGTACTGAGGACTTCACA
The DNA here is from genome assembly GCA_011038615.1 of Limnodynastes dumerilii. Taxonomy (NCBI): domain Eukaryota; kingdom Metazoa; phylum Chordata; class Amphibia; order Anura; family Limnodynastidae; genus Limnodynastes; species Limnodynastes dumerilii. The sequence goes on from WWET01006620.1 coordinate 34,972, forward strand.
TGGTATAATTTATGATCCGAGGTTATCTTGATTAAAGTTTGATACCCATAAAGGGACCATTTGCAAATTTGACCACCTACTCTGGGTTCTAACATCCGTGATTTCTTTCTGTGCTCTATGAGATCTTATGAGGTGGACTTATATTGGACTTTCTTAATGAGTACTATACATATTTATATGCTATTGTGTCGATAATTCTCCTTACTTGTTTTTTTATTGTGTATAAAGTGTTACATTGTTTTTATATTGTAACTAGTGGTGTATATATAAGATAGATAAGTACTCTCTAGCACTGCACTTAATGTTTTATTTAGTTTTTTGGGATTGGCTCCGCAGTACCGTCAGTACTTTGTTTATTTTATTTTTTAGATATTTGTTGTGTTGTGTTTAAATTGTGTTTAAATTTGCACTTTATTGGCACTGTGTGGGGATTTTTTCTTTTGTGTTGTTATTTAGGCATTTGTGTCTGCTTATGTTATCTGATCCATTGCGCTGAATCCCTGACGTATTGATTCATCTATTGATTCTGTGATTTATAATAATGGCTCCTGGAATTCCTGATTTATACCTGACAGTAATAAGAGGAAGAGTGACTGCAATCCAATCCAAATGCTTCTACAGTGGGTGAGGACGGAAATCTTAGATCCGAACCAAGAACTTGATCCTGACCTCTGAGTGTTTTCCGATGCACGTGAGCGGAGGGTAAAGTCCCCTGTTCCTCTCCCCCTCTCATGTGCAGAGTTCTGGGGCCAGATTTACTAAGCTGCGGGTTTGGAAAAGTGGAGATGTTGCCCAAAGCAACCAATCAGATTCTGGCTCTCACTTTCCTATAAATGTCAGCTAGAATCTGATTGGTTGTTATGGGCAACATCTTCACTTTTCCTTTTTCTGCAGCTTAGTAAATCTGGCCCCTGGACTGGAAAAATACGTGTCCAGAACCCTGTCTTAATATCTCTGGGCCTGATTCACATATAAATTCCCTGCTCCCCTCCCCCGCCCTGCCCCCATTTTTAAGTGCCATAGGGCACCCATAACTACCTGTGCGTAGATTCCCCAGCCCTCCCTCCCAGCCTAATTTACATACCTCCTCCACCCACTTTACAGAAGTTAGCCGCAGCACGCCTCCCCATTCCTTAAAAATTATGTGTGGTCTTTGAAGACCACATGTAGATAATACCCGTACGGGACCCCTATGCAAATTGCGTAGTCTATATGACTACGTATGCCCCATGGCTCCATACAGAATAATACGCACCTAACAAGCATCAACATAGGATCTGCCTACCACCGCCTACTTACCTCCATCTCCATGTCTATTTCCACGGCACGGAAGCTGTGCTCCGTACGATAGGAGTTCTGTAGCGGAACATCTGGCGTGCGCATGAGCATTGTCAGAGAATCCTCCGACTTCCGCAAGTAGCTGACAGAAATCGTATGACTTTAGGATCAGGCCCCAAGTCTGAAAGGGTGGAAATGCGTTCCAAATGCTTTGCATTAATTCGTAGTATAAAAAACCGGTCATAGTCTGTATCCGACCCTGGGAGATAAACACGCCACTACAATTTCATACAGCCGACGGCGACTCCTGGCTTTGCAATATTTCGTTTTATTTTATTATTGTCCTTTAAATAGCGCCGTATTTGTCTTCTAAGCGCAGGGATTTATTTACATTCAGCAGCATCTTCTGGAAGATTCTCCCACTGATCGATCACCTCTCCCGTAAAGAGCGCGGCTCAGCTTCACCTCTCAGTCTCCCTCCTGCACTTGTAGATAAAGGGTTATTTATGAGCGGCTGAAAATACTTAGGACAGTACATCTCCTCACTGCTGCACCTGGCTGCGTAGGCTGTGTATCCACAATAGCTGGATAGTTGTGTCGTGTGAGGTCACCCTGTGGCCCCTGAGTGTCAGCTACAAGGGTACAATGACAAAATGGAAGAGCATCCTGAGGAACTTTCACCGTGCACAAATCCGGCAAATGTGTGAAGGTGTCAGGACCAGAGCTAGTTTTTAGATGCTGTTATTACCTAAAATGTAAATTTCCCTGCACTGCCCCGATTGTGGAAGTTTCCCGGACATTCCAAGAGTTGAAAAGTTTTTTTTTCCAAATGACTGGAAAAAATTAATGGTTAATAGAGAGGTTCCCAAAGTGTGCTCCGTTGCTGGCTCAGCGAACTCACAGGAGTGCTGCAAATCCCTGCCTAAGGTCATGATATCCAGGAAGCCAGTGTGCCACAAGGAGCTAGAGAAGAGAAAAGGAAGAGCGAGGAACAGCAAGACGTGTGGATAAACTTGGATCAGTTATAGAGAGATAGAGGGGGAGCCTAGAGAGATGGAGTAAAGGGCCTGGAGAGATGGAGTAATGGGCCTGGGGAGATGGAGTAATGGGCCCAGAGAGATGGAGTAAGGGGTCTGGAGAGATGAAGTAAGGGACCTAGAGAGATGGAGTGAGGGGGCCTGCACAGAAGAAGGTGAGTGTCTGGAGAGATGGAGTATGGGGCCTGGAGAGATAGAGTAAGGGGCCTGGAGAGATGGAGTATGGGGCCTGGAGAGATAGAGTAAGGGGCCTGGAGAGATGGAGGAGAGAACCCTGTAGAGATGAAGTAAGGGGCCTGGAGAGATGGAGTTAGCGGCATGAAGAGATGGAGTAAGGGGCCTGGAGAGATGGAGTAAGGGGCCTACAAAGAAGAAGGTGAGTGTCTGGAGAGATGAAGTAAGGGGCCTGGAGAGATGGAGTAAGTGGCATGAAGAGATGGAGTAAGGGGTCTGGAGAGATGGAGGAGAGAACCCTGTAGAGATGACGTAAGGAGCTTGGAGAGATGGAGGAGGGGGCCTGCATATATATTAACTTACCACATGTCACATCTGGGTCGCGTATGCTTCAATGTTACATGTCAAGGGGACTTATGCAAATGACTTGTGTAAGTCCCCTTACAACCCTAATTCTGAATCAGAGCCATAGTAAGGAGCATGTAGAGATGGAGGAGAAGTCTAGGGAGATGAAGTTAGGGGCCTGATGAGATGGGGAGGGGCCTGGAGAGAAGGAGGAGGGGCCTGGTGAGAAGAGGGAGGGGCCTGGAAATATACATATATATATGTATTAATAATTGGGGTTGTTCAGTATTTTTCTTGTCCTTGAGGTTAAAATGAAAATAATTACTGAAACATAAGGGGGCTTTGACCTTAGAAATGTTGGGACCGCCCAAAAACGCCACAACAATGGACCGGATCCAAATGAATGACGTCAGGTTACCGAAGGCATAAGTCCCGTCTGATCGTACTGCGCACGCCCGCAAAGGTCTGTTATGCCTTGGTACGCAGTATAATGGAGTGACAGCCTCCATTGGCGGGGAGTGACGCCACAACGTGTGTACATGGCGTCTCCATGGTGGATGGGAGGTTCTATGTAAATCATAAACAGGCTTGGCTATATAAAATTCTGCATTACGCATCCGTCCTATTTTATGTGGGTGAGCACGTAACCTTTCCGGTAGGGTTCGGAGCTCACATAGATTGTTCCTGGTGTTTAAATGAACATTTTCTACCTTCGCACACACAGATTTTAGAATCGCGCACACGTAAAGACCACTCCACGCTGTACACACGGGCATCAGGATCCGATCCATTGTCAAGGAACAGCCGATGCGCCCAGCGCTGTAATGCGCAATGTCCGGTAATGATAGCATTTCCCCTTTAATTAATGAAATTGTTCTTTGACCTCCATGATTCCTGTATTAATTTGTCGGCTGTTCATTATTCAGCGGAGCGACCGCGTGATTGTGGATCAAATGATTCATTAAACGGAGAGGCTGTATCTCCATCGCAAAGTTTACTTCAATCCCTGTAATTCCCGTATGTTTCCCCTCTCGCCGTCCACTTCAGAGCCTGATTGATGGAAAGATTGATCTCTCCACCAGCAGCCAGCGACTTCTCAATCTTTTCATCATTACAAGAGCTCTGGTCACAGTCATTATTCAAATAAGCGTCAGTGACACATTGCAAATGACAGTCGGGACATGATTACCAAACAAAGTGAAGGAGTAAAGAGCGCAGAGTGGGCAAGTCTCGGCTGTCTAGTGGCAATCATTCACTCGCTGGAGAAAAATGACCTTGATGAAAGCTCTCTTCTGTCTAAACAATATTGCAGGAAAAGATTGCTGGATTATTTGTGACCTCTTTATTTGGTGATTCATCTGCGGATAGACCCTGTGTGATATAACAGATAGAGTCAGTGATGACCAAGAAAAGTTACAGAATGTAGAGGTCGGGACATGGATGAACAACTGGTCACCCTTACACACGTGGGCCTCCTACCCCTGACCTCTGACACCCAGTTCCTTCTGCTGTCCATCAGTCAGGTCCAATGTCGATGCACTGCTGAATACAGTTATCTGCGGGTGAGGGAAGGCTGAATCTCCGGTTTGCATGGTCTTGCGATCCCTTTTTTGGAATTCTAGATACAGAAGTTGGCGTCTAGCATTCCCTTACTGTACAATTTAAATACTTCCATTCTAACACATAGTGAAATCAATGGGCCCGATTCACAATTAAGAATCAGCTTACACTTACGCTTTTTAGGTGCATGAATTTAAGAAGAGTCAAACAGCGTTCGAATAGCAACTTTATACACTCAAGCTACATAGGTTTAGGAATGGGAAGGCTCTGAATCACTATGATGAACTAGGGTTGTAGTGACTTAAGAATGAAAGGGTGTGCCGGGACAACTTAAGAACGAAGATGGGAAGAGTGGGTGGAGAGAGGCATTTAAATGGGGAATTGTGGGCGGATAGCTCACTGCTTTCCTAATTTTGCCACTTACGCACACAACTACGAACCTTAAGTTAAGGGAGCCCCATGGCCATGGTACTAGTAAGTCAGCTAAGAAGCAGAAAACCGAGGGCTTGTCAGGGGAGTCGATGGGCTACTCAGGTGTGTAAAATTAAGAACCTACAGCCTTCTTATGTCTGAATCTCACTCAGTCCCGCTCTGCCTTTAGAAATGCACAAACGGCCCAATGCGGAGGTGAGTTCGTGGCGTCATTCGTGCTGGAGATGCGTTTGAGAAAGTAGAGCGGGCTGCACGCGCTCCAAAGCTCACACAACGATGTCCTATAGATTGTGACCAATAATGGCGCACAGCAGCAATGCTCACAGCAGGCACGTGGCCAAGTACACAGCGCAACAGTCATGCTGTACATTATATTATAAAGTGTGGTGAATAGTGAGAACATTTCAGTTGTAATAAAATGCACTAAAACTAGGAGAAAGCCGTTGTTTAAAATGTTTTGAAATAAAATTAAAAAAAATCTTTTTTTTTTTCTGTCTGTAGAGATGATGTGACGCTGATACAATACACAATGCACAATACACAATACACAATACACAATGCACAATACACAATACAGCAGCCGCTATTTCTGACCCTTTGTAATGTGTTCAAGCTGTCACATTTTAACGCAAGGGTCTGAAATAGGCCATGGATGAAATGTCGTCCCCTGGACTTAGACCGGACCTGGGGCTGGTGACAATGGGATAGATCCAGAACTACGTTTGCCGTACGTTTACTCGCGTAGCGTATTTTCGTGTGCGTACATTCTAGGCACACCCCTTAAATGTACGTATTTTGTCAGGATTTCCAAACCCTACCTTAACTTTTGGCAACGTAACCGCAGTGATCCGCACACGTACGTATGGCCAACACGTATTTACGCAGCTAAGCACGCCCATACTGTGCACTTTAAATACAAACCCCGCCTACATAGCGTATATCAGATGTATTTTGGACTCATGTAAAATTGGCACGCCCACACGTAAGTATTTACGTGACACATACGTGAATGGCCCATACGTTCGCAATTACGCTACGTTACTGAGTGTATTTTCTATGGTGCGCATGCGCAGTATTTACTAAAAGGCGATTTGACATCTCCGCCACGCGTAAATTCTCTCACAAGTGTTGTTCTGGCCCAATGTTGTGATGTAATCAGTCCTTTGTTACGTCCGTGTTCGGCTCTGGATCGGGGGCACTTGTTTGGGCCCTTACTGTACATTCACTACGTCCCTCCACCCCCTCTCTCACCACGCCCCTTTATAATGCGCACAGAATCTGAACTGGCCGTGACCGCGCACTCATCAGTTCTGGGCATGTGCAGTAGATAATCACACAAGCATCACATCAGCTGGTTACACTCCACTCTGGGGACCTGATTCACACTTACAAGTCTCTGCGCAATGTCCGTACGAATATTGGGCCTGATCCAGACCTACGCTCAGGTGCGTTTTTACGACGGGCGTAAGTGTAAAAACGGGCGTTTGTACTTAATGTACATGCGCGGGGCAGATGTTACATTCATGTTACGCTTCGAAATTCTGAGCGTATGGGCCTTGATCATAACACCTTCGTAAATACGGTCGAGGGGGCGCACCTGGCATACGAAATTCGTAAATACGCTCACGGATGCCCGCAGTTACGATCAGAAAAGTTAGAGTAAGGTTTGCTGAGTGTAAGACGGCAAAACTAAGTACGACCAAGGGGGGAGCCCATCGTAGGTACTGGCGTAAATACGCTACGCACATGAGCATTTCATGATCATATTTCTGGATCAGGCCCAATGCCTCTCCCTGCCCCCCACCCCGCCCTCCTCAGCTAATCTAAATCTTCCCCCTCCCACTGCATCCTAAAAACGCCCCAAGCCTTCATAACGCTGCCTCTATGGATGTAAATTACTGCATCTGGTCTTTAAAGATCTGGTACGTAGATAGTGTAAATTACCTGCTAAGCATTCGTGCAAATACGCAAATAAGAAAGAGAAGCTTCTTAAGTGTGAATCAGGCCCTGGATCGGGAAGTGTAGATCTCCTAATCCAGAGAATCAGTGCTGGGAATGCGGCACATTTTATATTCCTAGAGAATGGAAAACTCCCTTTGGCAGAATTCTGAATCTCAAGTCATAAGTCTTAAGGTAAGGTTTACGTCTCCATAGTTTGTCCTTGAGAGAGGGAGCTGTCAGCATTTTCTTTGCATAGGTGCGTGGACACAGCACGAGTTCCATACGCAATCCCAAGTTTCCAACATGACTTTCTGCAGAAATATTACTATTGATTTATAAAAGACCCATTTATTCACGTTGTGTTTTTACTAGCACAGAATGCTTTCTTTTGTATGTTTTAGCCTGTCCCAGGCCCATAATATGTAATATTCAGCACAATATAAATTTATGCCCCACTATTAGTACTGAATTTTATGTACAAGGAAAGTTCGCATATAGCCAGCCCTCTACTGATAATGTGGCAGAGTTGCATCCCTCATAATCTTCCTCCTCGGGAAAATACTGGGCTGTGTCCCGGTCACTCGCCACAAAGTTATTTTAAAAATTGAAGAGCAGAAAGTATGTCTAAGCATATCTAAGGATGTTGATGAGTGTGCAGGGATGTCTAAGGAAGTCTAGGGATGTCTAAGGATGTCTAAGGAAGTCTAGAGATGTCTAAGGAAGTCTAGGAATGTCTAAGGAAGTCTAGGGATGTCTAAGGATGTCTAGGGATGTCTAAGGATGTCTAGGGATGTCTAAGGATGTCTAGGGATGTCTAAGGATGTCTAGGGATGTCTAAGGATGTCTAGGGATGTCTAAGGATGTCTAGGGATGTCTAAGGATGTCTAGGGATGTCTAAGGATGTCTAGGGATGTCTAAGGATGTCTAGGGATGTCTAAGGATGTCTAGGGATGTCTAAGGATGTCTAGGGATGTCTAAGGATGTCTAGGGATGTCTAAGGATGTCTAGGGATGTCTAAGGATGTCTAGGGATGTCTAAGGATGTCTAGGGATGTCTAAGGATGTCTAGGGATGTCTAAGGATGTCTAGGGATGTCTAAGGATGTCTAGGGATGTCTAAGGATGTCTAGGGATGTCTAAGGATGTCTAGGGATGTCTAAGGATGTCTAGGGATGTCTAAGGATGTCTAGGGATGTCTAAGGATGTCTAGGGATGTCTAAGGATGTCTAGGGATGTCTAAGGATGTCTAGGGATGTCTAAGGATGTCTAGGGATGTCTAAGGATGTCTAGGGATGTCTAAGGATGTCTAGGGATGTCTAAGGATGTCTAGGGATGTCTAAGGATGTCTAGGGATGTCTAAGGATGTCTAGGGATGTCTAAGGATGTCTAGGGATGTCTAAGGATGTCTAGGGATGTCTAAGGATGTCTAGGGATGTCTAAGGATGTCTAGGGATGTCTAAGGATGTCTAGGGATGTCTAAGGATGTCTAGGGATGTCTAAGGATGTCTAGGGATGTCTAAGGATGTCTAGGGATGTCTAAGGATGTCTAGGGATGTCTAAGGATGTCTAGGGATGTCTAAGGATGTCTAAGGATATCTAAGGATGCCGTTAGCATAGGTGTATCTATAATAGGTGCAGGGTGTGCAGTGCACACGGGCCCCTCAGAACAGGGGGCCCTGTGGCATTCATCCTACACCCAGGGTTGGTCGTGGTCTACCAATTGACTTGTATCTGCGGCATGCAGTATATAGGTTGGACCACGAGGCAGCTCCACATTAGGTTTGCGGAGCACTGCTGAAACATTCAAAAAAACAATAGGTTGCACTCTGTTTCCAGGCATATCAATGATAAACATGACGGTAAGCTTGAGGGTCTGTCTGTGAAGGGCAATGAAGTCATCAATCCGACCCCAAGAGGTGGAGACCAGTATGCCCGACTTTGTCAAAGGGAGGCATACTGTATCTTCAGGCTGAATACAATATGTCCCATAGACTTGAATGAATCAATTAAATTAAATAATTTCATTTCGTATGTTGTTATGATTCAGTCTCTATATATATATCCTGTGGTTGATTATATAAATCTCATAGCGGGGCGCCAAAAAATATCTTTGCTTTGATCGGTATTATTATGATTATGCCTAAAGAATGGGATTGTTTTCTCCGGTAGAGTGACATTTAATTCTTTATTTCTATATACTAATCTTTACTGACTATATATTAATTTTATTTTTATTTTTATTTACTAATTCTCAGTTCTCTCCTGAACTACTTCTGCTGTTTAATATTACTGTTCTATAATTTTTTAATAATTCATTTTATTAATATATCTTTTAATTTTGACTCCTATTCATCCTGTATTCATATATTTATTGTATGATATTTTGTGACATTGCAAGTCTCACAAAAATATTATGTGTATGTCAGTATACAAATAGCTGCACATCTTTTGTATGGAATAATACATCTCAAAAGAATTGTTATGATTCTGCTTGCTGTAGAATCAATATATATATATTTTTGCACTGCAATCAATTTAATTTTATTTTGATTTTGATTAAGAAATACTGTTCGTATGATATTACAATTTCTCTGTATTTTTGCTCAAACAAAATATTTCTGATAAATGTACAATTCATAATAATATGTGTTTATCCAAACAAACAGTTCATACCCTGTTACGGTTAGTCTGTAGCCCATAAAATAAGTAACTGGATATCTATACATTTCATAACAGCATTTGCCCCTACTGTATAATAGGTCATTCATTTCTTTTTCTTTTTTTTTCTTTATAAATTTGTATATACATACATATTATTATGAATATTTACTGTTATATTCACAAATGTCTACTTGACTTTTTTGATTGTTAGATTTAGTTCATCTACTGCACCATTACACACCGGTATTAATTAGGAATGGTTTTAAATAGGAAGCTGCACTCTCTGACTTTTCCTACCTCCTGAAGAAACTACACATGTAGAGAAACACGTAGAGGACTTATGCTATTTTGATATCTGCATCCCAGGACTTTAAGAATTCTTGAACTTTTTTTTATTGATCTACATACGGATAATATATCCTACAAAGAACTCTGTCATATCTGCGTGTTAATACTCTCATCCTTGCGGCCATCCAAAGATTACAGTTGCTCCAGTTGTGGAGAAACTCCCCATAGAGGGAATACATGTCCGTTTCACATCTCGGGCTGCATCTCTATCTGCACGCTGTCCCTGCTAAAAGCACCCTCGATCCATACCACGCCGGTTGGCGGTGGTGCTGACGGAGAAAACAGTATACACTGTTATCATCATAATCTGAATGTTTCAGCTGTCTGCTTACTCCCAGGGAAAGTCTCCATTACGTGCCCAGAGGAATGACTATCGACTATAATTCACATGGTGAGCAAGCTGATTGCTACACCTTGCGTTACTCTGTCATATCCTGTTATTGCACTTGTAACCTAAGGTTGAATAGATCTTAATAGCGTGTCTAAGAAATTTGTAAATGGAATACTACAGAGGAGTGATATTACGCAAAGGATTTTTTATTACAATTTATCACAATTACTGTTTGCAACATAAGTGTTCACTATCTCCACAAATAAGATGATGGCAAGTTCTTGTGAAATATAGATTTTGTTGTTAAAATACAGACAACTATACCTCCAGAGACAGTCACTAACTATTTTTGCTAGAGTTCAACCAATTTTTACTATATCGCAAATGAAACTACTTTTTGGAGCTCCACTGCGGTTTGATTAAGTATATCAAAGCTGTCTGATCAACAGCCTAGACTATTTATTGTGGTTTGCAGTAAACTATTTTATTGTTTTTTATTATTGTTATTTATTTATTTGTTTGCTTCCATTACATATTTTTTAATATACAATTTATTCTGAATAAAGTCTAGTTTCCTGAAGCGCTTCTCCTACCTTCTTTTGGGTTAGCATAGGCGTATATATATGCATTCATCCTGCACCCAGGGTTGGCAGGGGAAGGGGGCCATTCGGCATCTATTTCTTCCCTCTAAGATCTTCCGGAGGGAAGAAATAGATGCTGAATGAGCCCCGCTTCCCCTGCGGTGGGACTGTCCCTATTCGCTGGCTGAAAAGGGGGCAGGGCTTACAGTGCCATTAGGCTCAGCCACCTTTGGGGTCCGTGAATCGGGACAGTCCTGTCTCAGTGTAAGGGAGGGGCCCATGTACAAATCCTGCACAAGGACCCCTCACTTCTTAAAACACCCCTGTGTGTTAGGTAAGACCAAGGTTAAAAAACCCAGGTCAGCAGCTTTCACACCACCACTTACCGGGGTCTGACATGGGAAAATCCCTTATTTGTTCCTGTGTCTGTGTCCCAGGTCTAATGATCCTAGTACCTTTCAGATCACCACCAAAATCCCGGGTTTCAGACGAGAGCAGGTTTTTGGCCAAAAACTCAGGTTTTTAGTGGTGATCTGAAAGCCAGACAGTACTATTTCTGTACATCTATATGGAATTAAGTCATAAGTTATTTTAAATTCTTATATCGGAACATAGGTGCTACTTGTATTCTGCCACTCTGACTTGCACTGTATCTTGCAAGGTCCTGTTGTGTTCCATCTCTCTGTAAGCTTCTCTGCAATCCACTGTGGAGTACCTTGTACTACAGACCAGCTACAGCTCCTATGGAGTCCTGCAAACTACAAGTTTGCTCTTAACTCTACGAGTCCTGCACCTAAAAATGTACATACTCACCTAAGTTTCAAGCACACAAGTACATCTGTGTAAATCATATGTTTTTTATTTGAACAATATCTTGAAAGCTGCTGCCTGTACTTCTATATTCAGTTACTTTGAGCAACTGCTTCTGTGGACTTTGCTTGAAGTTGCCTCTATAATGCCTACTGGTTTTGCTTCTGTCAACCTTTGATCCAGCAACAGCTTCTGTAGACTTTATTGGCAGTTGCCCCTGTAACTGTGATCTACTAGTGGTAATCATACCATGTGCAACTGCTCCATTGCCTTTATTTACAGCTGCCCCTTGTGATTCTACATTAGACCTCTTTGTTTCAACTACCCAAACACCTCTATCCACAACTGGGGACCCAACCCAGATACCCAGAACCAATTACCTGTAGTTTTACCTACTGTCCAATTATCTTGATGAAATGTTTGACAGTCCCTCATAATGTATATTTTGCGTTAATTGGAATTTCTTTATCAGAATCAATTTTTGTTTTCACTAAAACATGAATTTGAATAAATATTAATATGGATGTAATGTTTATGTGATTAATAAATGAGGGGACTACACAAAATTACTATCTATTCTGCTGCATTCTGACTCAAATCGCCTCATTATATCACGGATTGACTAGATTGTGTATCCATCATGGGTTCCCACGACATATTAAGGGTTCAGTAGAATAG
>WWET01006621.1:5178-30166 GCA_011038615.1 Limnodynastes dumerilii
ACACTCCTGTGCGAGCGTATGGCCCCTTCCTTACGCCGGCTGAAGTTAGGGTAGCCTTCAGCCGGTATAAGGAAGGGGCCATACGCTTGCACCGGGGGAGTGTCGGGGTAAGTGAACGCCGATACGCTGTGCTTTAGTAAGCACAAGCGCATCGGCGTAGTTCAGGATCAGGCCCCATGAGCTTAATTATTGCTTGCACCAATGTGCGGGCATATGATATTAACTACATACAGGGAGGTAAAATAAAGTTATATAAATAAGAGAGGACCATACATGAAGTACATGACAAACAAAGGGACCAAACGTAAAATTCAGAGAAGTGCACCCCAAAAAATTTCTTCCTGTATTGTTTAAACATTTTTTTAAAACTCATAAATAAATTAAGATCAATATTCATGATTAAATATATTACTAAATCCATTTCAGAACTCATAAAATTCATTAAGGTCATAAATTTCATAAAAATCCGTAAAAAGCATGAAATCATAAGGAATGGCCACATAATTCAAACACAGTTTGAACATATTCAGACATAGTTCCGACATAGTTTCATCACGGACATAGTTGTATAATTATATATTAAGGAAGTGAATCATAAAAATCTTAAATCAAAGCTCTCATTTACCACCTTAGATGATAAAGTATTAAGGGTCATAATCCAAAAAGCTTCTCTTTGCAACAGCTTTATTAATCGATCACCACGTCTTATTTCCTTTGAGAGTAATTCAATAGCTTTCAACTTTAGAGAATCGGGTTTACCACTGTGGACTTGTAGAAAGTGATGCAATGATTAGTTATCTTATTGACAATGTTTCGTATATGTTCAAAGGCGTTTAGTTTTACCCACATATTTGTAGCCACAGCCACATTTTAATAGATAGATGAAATGAGCATTATTGCAATTCATAAAATTAACAATATTAAACCTCTGCCTCTCATCCACATCAATAAAGGATTTTTTATCCCTATGTGCATATTGGCAATCTTTACATGTTCCACATGGGAAAAAATTTTTAACACTTGAAACATCGTTTCTGTCGTTTCACGCTGGTAGCAAACTTGGGGAGATCATAGATTTTAAATTCTTTGCTCTTCTAAAAGCACCTAAAATTGGGTCTAACAGCAAAATATTCCAATGTTTATTTAGAGCATTAGTAATAGACCCCCCCCCCAGATTACTATAACCAGTTCCAAACAGACACATCAATGTATTAGATTCATTAGAGTCAGCAATGGTCTTATCTTATTCTTCTTCTTATATTGTAGCCGGTTGCAATTTCCAGTTAGAAAGTGTGGCTTCTGAAAAAGAGATATTCGAAAGTCACTTTTCGAATGTCCCTTTTTCCAAAGCTTACACTTTTAGAATTTTTTTTTATGAATGGGTTAGTATGCCGTTCTACATTCTCACCCATTCACTTTCGGAAAGATCAGATCACTCCGCCACACCTCCGCTGCTGCTCGTCTGATCGAGGGAACAGGTTAGTAAAGCCTTTCTGCGGGGTTAGGTTCAGACTGTAGGGGAGGGAGTGTTAAGGTCAGGGGAGGGAGGGTTAGGGTCAGGCTGCAGGGGAGGGAGGGTAGGGTCAGGCTGCAGGAGATGGTGGTTTGGGTCAGGCTGCAAGTTAGGGAGGGTTAGGGTCAGGCTGCCAGGAAGGAGGGTTAGGGTAGTGAGAGGGGAGGCTTAGGGTAAGAATTAGGGGAAGTAGTTGGGGACTTTATTTTTTTACTTTTCGGAGCACCGAAAGCTCAGTGCTTTGTGGATCGATTGCAATGCCTCCTCGAGGCATATGCAGTCGAAATCCCACCCAGTTCTCAACTGGCTGGGGAGAAATGGCCGATTAGAAAATCAGCCATTCAGACCAGAGCCCCACACCCATTGTAGCAATGGTGCTCTATTGGTATTTTAGAAAATCGGCCATTCAGACCAGAGCCCCACACCCATTGTAGCAATGGTGCTATATTGGTGTTTCTAACTCTCTGGTAACTAGACTCAATCAAGTACTTAGGATAGCCCCTGTCTAGAAAACCGTCCTTAAAACAAAGTGCTAATTCATCAAATATAGCTATAATAGAACAATTCTGACGCAACCTCACAAATTGGGAATATGGAATACTCTTTTTATATTTAGGAAGATGGCAGCTTTTATATTGCAAGTAGCTATTTGAGTCCACTTCCTTTAAATAAGTTGAGGTTTCAATCACGCCCCCATTTATGATTTCAAGATTGAGGTCTAAAAATTCCATCTGAAGACCACCAAACTTATCTTTAAATTTTAGGCTATATTTATTAGTATTCAGCCTATTTATAAAGCAATTGAAATAAATTTCAGAACTGGCCCATACCATGACGATATCATTGATATATCTATGATAATATTTAATGGGTAACATACCCATTGATGCATACATAAGTCTTCGTTCCCAGTCTCCCATATACAGATTGGCAAAACTGGGAGCAAAAATCGTCCCCATAGCTGTGCCAGTCATTTGGAGATAAAAAGTATCTAAAAATATAAAATATTTGTCAACATAAACTCTGCACTATAAAGTCATGTTTTTCCTGTGACAAGGTCTGATCCTCTTAACACATCTAAACCCCAATCATGGGGGATGGAGGTGATAAGTGCTTGGACATCTATACTGCCTCAACTTGAGTGTAGTCCTTTAAAAATGACTTAAGCTGTGGCACATTTTTCTTAATATAAACATCTACATATTTGGAAACTTGGAAGTGATTGAATTTATCCCTGAAATTATAGGACGCCCAGGTGGATTCTGACGGTTTTTGTGGAGGTTGGGCAGATAATAGAATGTGACTAGTCTGGGGTATTTATTATATAAATAATAGAATTCTTTCTGACAGATACTCTTTGTTGATAGATCCTCATTTAAGAGGGTAATCAATTTAACAAGACACTGTTCTGTAGGGGCACCCCCAAGTTATAAATACAAGATTTCAGCATTCAGTATCCTAGAACATTGAAAACTGTGAAAATACTTTTTTCACTAATTCTAAAAATAATTCAGTATAACTGCCCCTAGACTCTTTTGGGTAGAATCTAAACTTATTCTTAAGTCCCATTAAACTAAATGGGTCTTATACCAAATCAGTGGTACTTTGTTACCCAACCTGAATCATTAAAATTTAATAAAGTGCCTTTTTAGGGTGAGAGTATTATACAACACTCGAACTTACAAGGACTGGCATAGTTTTGGACTTTTAATCTATATACATACAAAGGCTGAGAAAGGCACTGAACTGTTTTTCTATATTATTTTTTTATATTTATAATAATATTTAACAAAACCGCAAATAATCACATATAAAAGTTGTCAGTCTGACTGTGACCCTGAAGTTACAATCTCCTTCACTTGTGATTCCCTGTATTATATATTTCTGCTGTAAGAAGGCAAATGCCTTATTCTGGACCAGTCATTGTACTGTGTTAAGATGCATTTTACACAAATCAGCTATTAATACCCCTCCCCCATTTATTAAGAAAGAACTTTGAGAAGCCAAAAATCACTGTGTAAAATACCTGAATCTGTAAAGTATACATTATCCATAGATATGTTAGATATGTTCACCCATAAGTACACTGGAAGAGTTCCAGAATTTGAGACCAAAAGAAAAACAGCTGCAGGTCTATAAAGTTACTAGGGATTTCAGTAGTGATTGACAGGGGTGGGGCTTAAATCGCAATTTGCTTAACTCACATCATTAAGCCCCACCCCCATACCAGAATCTATTTCTTCTCTCTGAGATCTCTCGGAAGGAAGAAATAAAAAGTAGACAAACCTGTCCAACTACATACATAATATTGGGCCAGATCCATACCTACGGCCGCCCGTGATTTTACGCTTGCCGTGAGCGTAAAATCGGTCTTTAGTACTTACTGCGCATGCATGCTACAGATGTTACGGCACGTAACTTAGAGCATAAAGGCCATGACCGTGACAGCAGCGTAACAATGCAAGACAACCATAATTACGCTTCGGAGGCAGGGTGAGGCATTTAAATCGTACAGTATGTGAATGCTAAGGGTCATGAGTACGCGTGGCCACTACGGATGACATCAGTTACGCTTTGTAAAGTTAGGGCAGAGTTTGTAAGGCGTAAAACGGCAAAAGTACGCACATACATGGGGAGTCCCTAGGGGAGTGTCTTCAGAAGATACGCTAGCGTAAATACGCTACACACAAAGGCATATCAAGAGCATAGGTCTGGATCTGGACCATTGTTGCAAATGGTTTGGTTTTATTTTGTGGTTTGTTTGTTTGTTTGTTTATTTTTTGGATGCAGGGAATATACTTAGCTTTTGTTCTTGCACACAAATACTTATATTTTATACTGTAAACCCCACCTTTTTTTCTTAATTCTGTTTGAAGAGCTTGAATTCAGCAGGTGTTACTGAGGTCTGCATTTCCACCTCTGTTTCCCGTTACTCTCAATCTATGGGTCAGTACCACCAAGTGGTGCACAAATGTAGTGTATATGAGTCAAATAACTGCAATCAGAGAATACTTCTAACAATATATTAATGCTCGAGTATTTAAAGACTGGATTCAGACTTCTGTTGGTGGCATCTATAGAATAAAGCACTGTATGCACTGAGGTTTTCAAGATGATCTGACATCTTTTCAAATCTATAGTAATGATTCTAGCCCCTGCATGCTTAATAATATCCCCTGTACACACTGCTCTCTAGTTTCCAGTGGATTGTTTCAAGAACTGCTCAAATAACCTTTGCTGCAATGATATGCTTGCCAACAAGGGACTGGGAATAGTTTCAGTTGAGACATCACTGATCTTTTAAAATGAGGACTTCCTAAAAACCAAATCAGACGATGATATGTAGTATCTGCCGATTCTGCAGCATCGAATGACAGTACACACTGGAAAGCCTCATCCACTCTCTAGTCATATCACATCTCAACTACTGTAACCTCCTCCTCGTTGGTCTCCCTCTCACCAGTCTTGCCCCCCTTTAGTTTATACTCTCTGCTGCTTTCAGGCTCATCTACCTCACACCGCTCTACCTCGGCCTCTCCTTTATGTCAAACCCTCCTCTGGTTTCCTATCCGCTTCAGACCTCTCTTTAAACTCCTTCCCAACCACTCCAGTCTGCTAACCGTATGCAGGACTTCTCCTGTGATGCACCTCTGCACTGGAATGACCTCCCTTATTCAGTCAGACTTTTTCACACATTGTAGGTCTTCAAGCGCTCACTCAAAACGCACCTGTTCAGACTAACCTAGCCCTCCTCCACTTAACATCCTCACTGCATCCTATATCTATCCCCTTTTCTCCTTCCTTCCCCCTCTCCTCTGCTTGCACAAGTATTCCACCTCCTTATGTCTTCTGTAAGTTCATCACTCCCACTTAGTGTGTAAGCTCACATGAGCAGGGCCCTCCATCCTTGTGTTATTCCCCCCTCCACCACTTCATACCCTCTTGTCTGCCTCTGCTACCCTTTTACCCCGTACCCACCCGGTGGCTCCCTCTCAACCTCTCACTGCGTCTAACCCCCCCTCCCTGATCTATCAAGCTTGACATCTCAGATTTTGCCTTGCTGTCTGTGCTTGCTTCATTTTATTGTATTTTTGTGCTATTTTTATATTTATATTGTATTTTATTATCTACTATGCTGTCCATCCCTACTCTGTAGGTTTGTACTGTATTTGGTTTTTGTATTTTGTATGGTGCTGGACACCTTGTGTTGTGTTATAAATAAACAATAATAATAATAATAACAATCTTGGCATTTCAGTGCAGTAGCGAGTGCATCAACAGCCATATTTTCCTACTCTTTCTGCTGAAATCATGGACCAGTTCAGGACTGCTGCAAATACCTTACTAAGTAGTTTTTTATTCAATAAAAGCCCCATATTTACTATTATTCATTTTTATGACTGAATAACAGCATTACAGCACATGATGCTCAGGCATTTTTAACCACTCCATTAGGCATCCTAGCCCAATTGCCACCCCTCTGTGAAGTTTTTATCCAAATCCTAACCAACCTAAATGCTGGCCATGATCAAAGACTGAACCACCTCACGTTAGCGTAAGTTTATTAATATTGCCAAAGGCAAGATAAATGTTTGTCTCTGGGCCCCTCTCCCCTGCAGTGACCCCAGGCCCCCTCCTTGCGGACATCTTGTGCAGGCTTACTGGAAGATCTGTGTCAGGTCTTCCAGTTAGTATCCCTGCGTCCATCCAACGGATGTCATCAAATGATGCCGGGAACTTAGGGTATCGGTCCCTGAGCTCCCTACATCACAGATCCAGGCACCAGCCCAGAACAAGGGAGAAGTGCCTCCATTACCTCCCGTAGTTACGCCACTGGTTTCATCCCATTGCAGGGGTATCCAAAAGTATGACCAGACAGACAAACAAACAAAAATACAGACCAATGACTTTTATATATAACATTTACAAAGGAAAATTGTAAAGCAAATGTCTATACTATGACAACTGAAAATCTGTATATTATTTGGTATATTTTATTTCAGCTAGTTTTGGCTTAAATACTTTGTAACAGTTAATCTACATGTGCAAAAGCATTGGAAAAAGCCCACAGGATGGAGATACAATATACTGGAAAAGTCATTTTCCTTTAATAACAGATAATTTTCTCATGACCCTGATATTTAGGGATATCGCTTGGAAAATCCATTAT
Source organism: Limnodynastes dumerilii (assembly GCA_011038615.1). Classification (NCBI taxonomy): domain Eukaryota; kingdom Metazoa; phylum Chordata; class Amphibia; order Anura; family Limnodynastidae; genus Limnodynastes; species Limnodynastes dumerilii. The sequence goes on from WWET01006621.1 coordinate 11,862, forward strand.
AATGAATGGAGCTGTAAAGTTGCCATTCATTTTGTCATTTAAAGTAATAATAATCAGCATGACATTTTTGTTAGAAGGCAGATGCACAATATCCAAACAATCATGTATCCTTATCCACCTGGGTGTGGTTTTTGTTTTAGCAAGCCAATAAAGGCTATGGATCACATCTAGACTTCATTTGTTTTGCACTCCAAGCACAACGGCAGTGGAGATCTCAAGCCATCCATGTAAGACTGGATCAATGATGTGCAAAATGCTTGTTTTCCATTCGAAAAGTATGGGCATCCACCACGCTACTGAAACGGATATGGATCCTCCTGATCCAAACTGTTTTTTTGATGGTGGTCCTGGATGAGTTAGGATAGGTATGGGGATCTTCCATTGGGTGCAGGGTGAGTGCCACGGGCGGCCCCCTTATCTGCGGGGGCCCGTGTGCACTGCACACTCTGCACCCATGGTAGATACGCCACTGCTCTACAACTACTTCAAAGAACATTTTATTCACTGGGGGCATAACAGACATTAACATTTTTAAAAGCTGCTAATAAATGGGCAAAGCACAAAAACATATCTCTCAGGTTGTATCCCTGAATGGTGTGTGCTCCTGTGTTATGTGACTATCCAGGACATTCCCAATAACTATCTCTGCTAATTAGACCTTCCATACAGGTCCTCTGCAATTGCTGGAGGTATTCCAAGGTGCTTAGATAGGTGGCATAATAGGTGGCTGTTCTTCTATCTCTTAACTATCTCTGCTTGGACTGATGTGGCGTAGGGCCAGATCCAGACCTACGTTCCATTTATATTTCAACGCGTAGCGTATTTATGCTAGCATAATTACTATTCGCTCCCCTAGACACTCCCCTCGCTCATACGTACTTTGGCCGTTTCACCCTTTCCAAACCATACCTTAACTTTTCAAAGCGTAACTACTGTCGGCCGTAATGGCTGCACATACTTACAATTACTTACATACTGTACGATTTAAATGCCTCACCCCGCCTCCGTAGCGTAATTACGGGTGTCGCATGGGTGGCACGCCCCTTCTTCCGTAGTTACGCTGTTGATACTAGGCTGGTATGTACGTTCAGAGTTACGGGTCATAACATCTGCCGCGCGCAAGAGCAGTACCTACAAAATAGCGTTTTTACATCTCCAGCTAGCGTAAATACGCTAGCGGACGTAGCTCTGGGTCTGGCCCGTAGTACTGTAAAATTACATTGTATACATTTTTTTATGTTATTTTTCATATAAATATAATACATATCCACTATATAAATGAATACATATTCTAGTGTATATATCTATATTGCTAAATAATGCCCTATGTTTATTTTAACAAAATTTTCACATGTATCATTATTTAACTATTGCAATTATTTAAGTTTTCTGGACATCAGTACTTTAAATTAAAGAAATAGAATATTTAACACATACAAATGGTTGCATTAAAATGGGAACATTATTATATCTATTAAATAAAAAAAGGACCCAAAAATATCTTAGAAATGTAAGCATCAGAAATTATCACTCTTTTTAAATTAAAACAAAATTGATTTTGTTTTGTTAATATTGTCTAAATTATAGCGACTAAATTATTGAATATAAGACAAAAATTACCGTGATCAGATGCAGAATGCAGCCGTATTGTCAAGAAGACAACCAGGATAGTCACAGTGGCACCGATATGTAGAATTTTCATTATGAATTATCTGTAAAATAAATACAGCATATGTCTTTTATAAGCAAAATTCAATGTTTGTGTTTGGATCCATACAAATAATAAGGATAGGGGAACACCTGTTGCCTCTTTCCTGGAGTCTGTCATGGTAATTCATGGAGGCATTGGTGGAAGCCCTTTACCTTTTCTTCATTTCCTTGCCTTAAAGACAGCGTCTATGGGGTCTATTTACAAAGATCATTTTAATGCGATAGTGCCAGTTTCACTTCAAAACTGGCACTATCGCATTAAAATGAAGTCTAGCATATTAACAAAATGCCGGAGTGGAGTTTTACACTCCGCTCCTGGCGTAAGGATAACGCCAGCTCAGGCTAGCGTTAGTGGTAAGTATTCTGGCGATGTCCCCATATACCCCTCTTTTCCTCCCCCTAATAGCTGGTAGGGGTATGTATGGGGAGACTGCCCAAAAAAAAAATAGGGCTACAGCTGTCCGGTCCCGGCATGCGCAGTGTTTCTCATGTCAGGACTTGAAACTTTCAAAGTCCTGAAAGAGAGTTACTGCGCATGTGTAGTACGTCATTCATTCATTCATCGCTTGAATGAGAAGTACTGCAAGGACCCGGCGGATCATCGCGGGACCTCACAGGAGGGATGAGTATTTGTAAATAATGTGAATGAAGATGCCAGGCTCGCTGTGAAGAATGCATTTGAATAGTCACATTTGACACATTTGAGACTTCTTAAACTAATGTCATTATTGTGTTAGTATTAAGTATTAAGATTAAAATGATTATATTTTAGGGTAGTATTAAAATGGAAGAATTCTTTTAGGAGGTATTTTGTCTTCCTATGAGACCAGGACCAGGCGTGAAAACTTTTCTGGTGTTAAGCCACCATAACTGTATTCTGGTACATTTAACATTGATCTGCACATTCTCCAAGGGTTAATGTCATTTAATGGTCATTTAATGAGTTCAATTCCCGGGCTAGGCCTTCTTTGTGTGAAGTTTGTATGTTCTCCCCATTAATGTGTGGGTTTCCTCCAGGTGCTCCAGTTTAATACATGCCAAAATAAAAACATGCTGGTAGGGTAATTGACTGCAGACTTAATTTACCCTTGTCTGAGTGTATGTATGTATATATGTGTTAGGGACTTTAGTTTGTAGCTCCATTAGGGGCAGATGTGAATGTCTAATGTTCTATGCAAAGCGCTGAGGACAATTTGCGGCGCTATATAAATAAGCGTTTATTATTACAATAATAATAATAATAATAATAATAATGGACCGGATCCAGATTTAATAGCGTCAGGTGATTTACGCACGCAAGGTACTATAGTAATCCTAGCGTTTAAAGAATCGGACAGAACTTCGTTCCGTCCGAGCCCATTTGCATTCAAATGGGCTGTGCTTCCCTTCCGCCCGCTAAAGCGGGCGGGGGGAAGCATGAAAAGTGTACAGTGTGGGAGGGGGCTCCCACACTTGTATGGATCAGTGGTCGTATTGCCCCATCTTCTGTGTCCAGTAAGCCTTATTGCCTTTTTATGTGTATCCAGTCAGCCTTATTGCCCCCTTCTTCTGTGTCCGATGAGCGATCGTACGGACCGCTGATCCGCCCGTCGCATTTAGGGCAGGCTTATGGCAGCGTAAGCTGCCATAAAGCCCGCACGACAGAGTGGAGTGACAGGGGGTGTGCACTCCCCTCTGTCTCGCGTGCTTTCAGACCCCCGCACGCACGGAAAGCACGCGGGGGTCTGGATCCGGTCCATTATCTTTACTCCATAAATGAAAGAAAAAAATAAAATAAACAATTAGTTTGCCCATGAAATTAGCATATATTGTTTTATTCATTATCATGCCCTTTGTAGAGTTTGTTATAAGTTGTCATTGTTTTATGAAGATAGCTTACATAGTGCTTGGGTTTTCCCAGCTATGTAAATATACCTATTCTGTGTTATTTGGGTTATAACTAATGTGACCATTTATTTTTTCCCCTCAAAACGGGACATCTACTAATTTTGACGGGGGCCCACCACTAAGTCAATGGGTGTGGTCAAAAAGTCATGGCCGGAGGATGCTTGTATCAATGAAACTTGCAAAAACACTGTGTATCATCTGTTACACCCACAGACTGTTTCAATAGTTTAGTGTGAAAAGCGTATTATACTATTAATTTTCTGTTACAGTGACCCATATAATTACAGTGAGTATCCTACTGACATATATACAAGGCAGAGAACATACTACTGGACACCATACAATAAGGACCACTTATGATAATAGCAACTTCATCCTGGTTACCACCATACAATACAGACTATATCCTAGATATTGCCATACCATACACACTGCACCCTTATATCACTATGTTATTTAAATCCACATTCCCCAAGCAAAATACCTTCTTCCACCATAATAATCTTACTTTTTCTTGCCTCCAGCTTAGGTCACGCTGACGTCTTGTGACGGAGCTGCCAGTGGGTGGATATGTGTATGTCATCTGTCATTTTGCTGTCCTGAAGCTGGGCACGGGGACAACGGGACAGTACATCAAAAAACGGGATGGTCCCGTTCAAAACGGGACAAATGGTTACTTTAGTTATAACTTGTTTTGTTAAATAAACTTTATTTTCTCAGTTGACCTGTCCTAGTTACGTGTTCTGTGTTTGGTTTTATTGAATGCCTCACCTCCACATAAAGGAACTTTTCTGGCACAGTAACACAGTCATATAGTTGTAATATTACATTACTAGTAAAAGATTCTGCCTCTGACTTCCGAAAACACCTAGATATTCTGTTTAGAATTTTCCCACATATATAGACATGTTAGAAGACTAAAAAAGATAAATATCACCAACATACAGCGATGTTCCCTATGATTTTGCATATCAGTACTCAAATATTATATAGGCTGCATAGACCGGTGCATTCACCCTGTCATCAAGATGCATTTGAAAGCTGTGCTACTCCACAACAGCCACAAGTCACCCTCAGTACTACTAGCTCATGTTGCTGCTATGAAGGAAACTCATGGGAGCATGAAACGCCTGCTGAATAAGTTCAAATATGAAGAGCTCTAATGGCATGCCTGTGGTTACCTCTTGCTGGGACTACAACTTAGTTCCACAAAATACTGTTGTTTTTCTGTGTGATTGGGACAGCAGACACTAAGGACCGAATCCTGACCTGATAACGTCAGGTCACTTACGCACGCAAGGTGCGTAAGTGTCCTGACTTCACCGGAGGGCGCATGCACCCTACAGATGTTACGCTAGGGTTACTATAGTGCTATACTATAATACTATACTATAGTACTATAGTTACTAAACTATAGTAACCTTAGTGTACAAACAAAGTTCCGTCCCAGCCCATTTCAGAGGAAATGGCCTGTGTTTCCCCTCCGCCCGCTAAAGAGAGCGGGGGGAAGCATGCAAAGTTTACAGTGTGGGAGGGGGCCCCCACACAGCTGCGGATCAGCGGTCGTATGAATGCTGATCCGCACAACAGAGTTAATGCAGGCTTATGGCAGCGTAAGCTGCCATAAAGCCCACACGAGAGGAAAGTGACGGGCAATGCACTCCCCTGTCGAGGATGTACAGATCTGGTCCTAGGCCCTCAAATAATCCTACCGAAAAAGCTGCATTTGAGGCTCTCAAGGGACCGAATTCTGAACTAAGAACGCCAGGTCATTTACGCACGCAAGGTGCGTAACACATGCAGGGGTCTGAATCTGGTCCAAGAGTATTTTCTACAACCTCTTAGGGAACCTTAAGGCAGACAACTACAAATAGATGGAAGACAACCTCTAAAAGTCATATAAGAGCATGGGGTGTAGCAGGTCTCTGAATATCCACTTTGTGGACTCACACCTTGGCCAAACTTAGGGCAGTCACAGATGAACATGGCGAATAGTTCCAGAAGGACATTTTCATAATGGAAAAGGGTAAGTGGAGTCCAAGAATTCTGATTGACAATTGCTGGGCACTTGAAAGGGATGTTCCTGACACATATCACAAAAATCCTGTGCATCAACATTTTAAGTGTATTAATTGTTCATCATGTTGTTAATAAACCTAATGTTGTAAATTTGAATTGGGACTTAAAATCCTTACGTGACAGTGTCATTCTAAAACACTTGTTTGAATTTGAAACAGAAAACACTACACAATGCACTTACAGGAACTCTTGTGACAAAATGTAATAAAGATTTTGGTGACCAGTGTTATTAGGCTGTAAATATATTCTTTATTATATCCCATTTTGTCTATTATGCCATTTTTTTGTGTGAAAATTATAGAAGTGTGTGCACACTATGCAAAATCTTTGGTGTCAGTCAACAGAGATGTTGCTGAGTGTGTGGCTGACATTAGAAAACGGGTCTTACAACCTAAAAGCTTTAGGCAGAGGGGAGTCAAAAAAGTCCTATGGAGAGTGTAAAGGGAAACTTGTCGAAATCCTGTCAATGAAGTAGTTGCTCTAAGACCCCTAGTCTTACGTATCAATATCCCCTAACATCTGGCCTCAAGCTCATCCAAACCAGAGGCACGGAAAGAGGACCCTGGGCCAGATTTACTAAGCTGCGGGTTTGAAAAAGTTGAGATGTTCCCCATAGCAACCAATCAGATTCTAGCTGACATTCTCTAGTATGTAACAGGAAAGTGAGAGCTAGAATCTAATTGGTTGCTATGGGCAACATCTCCACTTTTCCAAACCCATAGCTTAGTAAATCTGGCCCCAGAGGTGAGAGCTGTGGAAATTGTGGCACCAGAACCTAAGGTACTAAGTTATTGATAGTTTAGTGATTAGGGCATTTTTACTCCAGGCTCAGTCCTGAACTGTGTCTAGAGAGCTCCACTTACTTTTGTACCAGAGAAGAGGGTCTGGGTCCAAGGGCCGCCATCAGAGGGAAACAGCTGGGCCTAATGTCATGGGCCCGGACAAAGAGGGGGCCCGGGACAACCCCTGGCCTCCTCTCTGTCCTGCCCAGGACACTAGAAGAAAAATCTTTAAACTTGCTGTAGTCTGTGGTGAGCAGAAGAGAAACGGAGCTCTGATTCAGTGGCCGGCATAATCTCTCTCCCCTGCGGTGTCTGATTACATCATTCTGAATGAGAGTGACTCAGATGATCTAATCAAACGCTGCCGGAGAGAGACAGAGAGAGAGACTGAATTTCCTGCCTTCATCCTGCACACTGATTGGCCTGATTTACTGTCTGTCAAAGCAGTGAATCAGTTTAGATCAGTGTTTCTCAAACTCGGTCCTCAGGACCCCCTAACAGTCCATATTTTCTAGGTTTCCTTAAAGATTCAAAATTGATATAATGAGCAGCACCTGTGGAGCTTTTAAAATGTGACAGTTAGTAATGAACACACCTGTGCTCCAGCAGTGAGACCTGGAAAACATGCACTGTTAGGGGGTCCTGAGGACCGAGTTTGAGAAACACTGGTTTAGATGACCACACTCACACAGTGATTAAAGCCTGCATCCTCAGAGGGACAAACAGGACGTCATTACAGTGATCCAGGATTCCTGTGTGGACTGAATGTGGACACAAATTTGCCCCAGGAAAAAGAAAATCAGCAGCAGGTAAGTTTGACACTTATATATAGAGTAAGGTACGCTTTGGTTTCACTAAAATAGGTAAATTTATTTAGACATGCAAATGTATCTGCAAATGCTGATATTAACAAAATATGACAGACATGCTTATAAAAAATACATATATTAAAAATAATAATAAAATATAAAGTCCAGCAAGGATTTAATATTGGGTAGGGGCCCCTTATATATGGATCACAATTTCTTGATGGTAGATGGTATAAATAATGGTAACTTATGCCTTGTGAATCCTCTAGCCACTTATCCGTATGTAATAATGATACACAACAATTATCTTGTGTCAGAGTCACTTTAGACAGCCCAATACATAGATGTGAATCTTCTAATAGCTGTAATATTAGTCCCAGGACACTTTGTTGCTTTGTAACTTTATGTAGCTAGTTAGACTCACATTTAGTTGTAGCTTCCTCGTCCGCTGCCGAGTCCGATGTTAACAGGTAGACTGGACTCTCTGTTGCTATTAAGGATTTGCTGGGGTTCGTGTGTACCGTCCGGTAGAGCGGATTACAGTCAGTTCTTCCTGCTGTGTTGTTGGTAGTAACTACCGACGGGGAAACACCTCTCACCGTACAGCCGTTCCCTCCACGTGGATGTCCTTCCAGTGGATTGCAGAGTACGTTGGTGTGTAGTTGTTAGTAGGCAAATGTCACTTAGGGTTTCACCATGGCTGTGATCAAACAATCCTGCTGGAATTTGATTTTAAAAAGCCTTTGACGCGTTTCTCCTGTATAAAATCAGGTTTCTTCAGAAAGTTTGACACTTAATGTTATAATATGCTATGCAATGCAATGTTTTGGTTTTTTAAAAGGTGACTCATAATGTATGAAAAAATAGATTTTTTTGTGTTCTTTATTATGAATCCAGGTTTGTGTCTGTCATTATGAATTGTGCTATGATTAGCTGCTGACATGTTTTTGTATTTAATGGATTTCTTGCATGTTCTTGTATTTTTTCACACTTTATGTAATATCTCCTCATCCTGTATGAGGGAAGTTTTGTGGGCTTGTTTTATCTATAGTGACCTATATCTATAGTGACACGACATGACATGACAATCATCAGGGGTGGAGCGCCGTCGGACTGCGCCCTAGAACTGCAAGAGAGGCTCATTTTCATTTTTGGAACTTGTGGGGGCCCAGGGCCCTGCATATTTTGTGAGTCCCAGGCCCACAATTTTTGATGGCGGCCCTGCTGGGTCCCAGTACTTCTCCTCAGTAAGTGTGCAGACAAGGGCCCAGGTCTTACACACCTGCACTAGGAGGGGAGATTTAGTAGAAATGCATCCTCTTCACTCTGATTTAATGTCTGTTCCATATATATATGGAACAAAAAAGGTCCGGCGCTCCAAACATACATTAAATAACACTATGTGTCAGCACATAAATAAAAAGGAGGTTCAGTTCACAATATAGCTATATTGGGTTAAGCTCACCTGCCCAGCGTCAAGGCACCTCCTGTAGGTGAGTCCCTATCCATTTGCTATATGTGTACACAGGAGGTCTCTGTTAAGACACTACCAGCTTTTGAATAGCCTGCAGCAGCCATGTTTGGGGAGTGGTCAGACTCCAAAATAAAACTAAACAGTAGCAAAAGAAAAGGCCGCGCTTCTATCCAACAAATTAAATATGTGCAAGTGTATATATAAATATAGGGGTGCAGCCAAGGACCAAAGTGACCACAATGTAAATACAAGGAACAAAAGAGGTCCGGCGCTCCAAACATACATTAAATAACACTATGTGTCTGCACATAAATAAAAAGGAGGTTTAGTTCACAATATAGCTATATTGGGTTAAGCTCACCTGCCCAGCGTCAAGGCACCTCCTGTAGGTGAGTCCCTATCCATTTGCTATATGTGTACACAGGAGGTCTCTGTTAAGACACTACCTGCATTTGAATAGCCTGCAGCAGCCATGTTTGGGGAGTGGTCAGACTCCAAAATAAAACTAAACAGTAGCAGTATGAACCGCTAGATATTGGATGTCGAGTCTGGAAAAGGAAACATCCGCGCTTTAGTAAATTGGATCATCGGTGGGAAACGATCCCTTATATAATTACCGGGAAACCAAAAGATGGAATAGCAGTGTATCATATTCAACGAGAAGATGGTAGGAATAGGATGGTGGTGCATCGAGATCAACTTAAAAGGTGTTATACTGCATTTGAGGGTCCTGTAGATGTAGAAAGACAGGAAACTGAGACCCCTGAATCTCCGCAAGGGGAAACACCAGTTGATTGCATGGATTTTATAATGAACATGTTCTTGCCAACTATTAATTGTTCAACAATTTATGATTCAAGAAAAAGCTCTCAGTTGATTGAACAAGGATTAGATATAGACAGCCTTTTAGAATTTCCTCCCTTAAGGCGATCGGAAAGAAGTACAAAGGGAGTTCTTCCTCTTAGGTATAGAACCTAGAATGTTAACTCTATGACACCTTAGTTGAGACTAATTATTTGAAAATAGTTAATATTGGTCTTATGAATTTGCAGAAAACTTCATAAACCACATATGGGTTGTATATGGAATGTTTATATTTTGACTTTAACATTCAATGTCTCACTGGAATGTTTTTATGATGAAGCTAAGCGTGAGGACACGCATTGTTAAAGTATGGGGGAATGTGGCATCCCTGCGCTTTGGGAGTGAAAGGTGCAGTATGCGCAGGGCTTCTGTGGGATGCCGGCCAGCTGATTGAAGCACGTGGGTTTTGTTGCCTAGCAACAAACAGCTGAGTGATGCACGCGGAGCAGCGCGAGGGGGGCTGGAAGCTTCGGGAGAAGGTTGGCAGTTTTGTCCAGTGAGGGGAGCTGAGACAGTTGAGGTAATGCTGTGAGAGAAACAGAGTGTGACAGCAGCAGTGACGGAGAGGACGGAAAGGGATTGTGAAGAGAACAGATAAGAGCTGTGTGAGAAAAAGGCAGCAGCGGTAGCAGAGACATTGGGAAAAGGAGAGAGAGACTGAGAAAGCAGAGAGAGAGAGAGAGAGTGCTATAAGGAGAAAAAGGCAAGTGCTGGAAAGGCGAGTGTTGGAGAGGACTGAGTGATAACGTGAAGGAGTCATAGGGGAAGATTAGAGACACGGCTGGAGAGGGAGAGAGGTCACAGTGTCAGAGAGGATTATCAGAGTTGGTGATCTTGGCCAGAGGAGTTATCGGAGGGGAGATTGTGGATGTGGCTGTCAGAAGGGAATTGCTGATAAAGAGCTGAGTGCTGCGAGAGAGCCGCTGAGGTAACCAAGGAGGCAGTGATAACACTGGGTTGGAAAGTGACAGAAGTGTGAACATAAAACTGGTAGTAATACGACTGGGGAGACAGATATTGGCTGCAAAGGGAGCAGGAATATTTACAGAGCAGAGAAGAGAAAAAGAGACTGAATCTAAAGTTTAAAGTGGAAACCCAAAGACTAAATTTGTTTTTACAGACAATTTAAGGTGTCACAATAAAGTCAATCACTCTGCAAACCCAGTTAATCTACTTGGGGTTTTTATGAATAAAGTGTGTCCTAATCTTTGGAAAACTGTTGCTTTACCTCATACAGAAAATAGAATAATATATTTGTACTGATAGCTCATGATACATTTGTGGTAATTGAAAAAGATTGTATTAGATAAGAGGGAGAAAGAAAAGTTAACTTAAATTAGTTTCAACATATGTAAAACAACGGAATTAGGAGAGTGTTCGATATTGTATGAATTGTATCATTTTTCTATTTAAAACTATACGGATGGTAAATGTCAATTTTCTGACTAAGTTTAAGAATAATAATTAATTGTTATGCTTGTTACTAATTAAAAAATGTACATATATGTTGTGCATAATTTACATTAATTGTTATGGTTGCTACTAATTGAAAATTAACTAATGTGCATGATTTTTATGTTCCATATTCATTGGCACCATAGATGTTGATTGTGTCATATTTATTGTATACATTTCCAAAAATTGTTACTTATGATATAACTCAAAAGAGACAGTTGCGACATTGAAACATAGTAATAATTATCACTTAGACTTTGTTGATTTAATATAAAGAAGTTTTCTGCTTTTCCATAAACAAAATTTTAACTTCATATTGTTGTCTTTGCTTCTGGTCATTTCGAATCTTGTTTCACCAGTCCACAAATACTTTACTAACCTGCTAGTAGCCTGGGGAATTAAGGCTATCACAATACCCTCTCTGTCTAAACCGCAAGCCCATATCTTCTAATGCTGACTTCAGTTTATTTCTGTTGGAGGTGGCACGTACTACCCTGACCATTTGTGAATAAGGGAGACCGCTTTTGAGGGGCTTAGAGTGAAAGCTGTCAGCTCGCAGTAGGGTGTTTTTCTCCGTAATCTTCTTATATATTTCCGTAAAAAGACCTTCAGTGGTTTGAGATATCAAGACATCCATAAAACTTCACTTCCTTATATTCAACAGTGAATCAAATTAAACCTTCAGTGCTGTTAAACATGTGTACAAACAATTCAAGAACAACAGCAGAGCCTGACCAGAAATAAAACAAAAAAAATATTGGATATATTGAGAATAAACCGGATCATTCAATATATGGCGGGATTCATATACATGCATATATAGATTTGCATATGCCAGTGCCATATTCAACCCCATCGCTGTTCCTTGGCGTTGCAAATAATGAGTAAACAGAAAAAGAAAATAATTCTTAGTAAAAACAAATGCCAACAAAGACATAAAAAAAATCAACATTGGGGCCCTTATAGAATTCAGAAACAGCGATGAGGTCGGAGACGGCCTGCATACCAGCATCATGTGTAATATTGGTGTACAGGCTGGTGACGTCCATAGTCACCAGGATGCACGAATGAGACAGATAATTAACACTACCCAATTTAATAAAAAAGTCAGTGGTATCTCTTATGTAAGTGGATCTATGTGTCACTAACGGCTGCAAAAAATAATCAATATACTGGGAGATCAGTTGACTCAATGATCCCCGTGAGGAGATTATTGGTCTCCCAGGAGGATTGGTTAAAGACTTGTGCACTTTCGGAAGTACATAGATCAACGGAGTAATGGGATTATCTTGTTTGAGAACTATTGATCTATTGATCTCACTAGTGATCCATCCTTCCTAGACCGCTTTATCCAGAATAGAATCCAGTTCTTTTTTAAACGTCATCGTTGAATCATATCTCAAAACACTGTAACAGTCCATATTGGTTATTTGACTTAATACCTCCTGTACATACATTTATTTATTAAGCAGAACCACCGACCCTCCTTTATCTGCTGATTAATCACAACTTTTTTTATTGAATTCTTCTGCGATGCCAGTTATTTAACATTGCGATATATTAATCTAATAAATGTTTTAATTGAAGCATTTGTATTAGGAGGTTCAAAATATGATTTGTTCTTAAATGGATGCAATGTCCTTTCTGTATTTGAATCCTTAAAGAAATCTTTTAATTTTAATTGTCTCCTAAAATGAAACAGTGCAAGTTCCAGGTCAAAAGTATTGGGTCAATGAGTTTTAACAAACGACAATCCTTTACTGAGGACACACATTTCAGAATCTGTTGGTTTATATGAGGACAAATTGAACACCAATGCTTCCTGTGCTGTATAGCTCCCTGACTTCTTGTGTTTTCAGTCCACAGATATAATCTTCCCTCCTTATAGTCTTCTTTTATTATATTGTATTAACTCTTTTTAAATAATAACAATTCCAACTCAAACTGAAGAATCTTCAGTTTTGTCAGTCTCAAGCACAAAACTCTTTCTTGCTTCTAATTCATAAATTTCATTTTTTAATTTAGCAATATCTCCGTTCACTTTCTCAGTTGCAAGCACTAATAAATCAAGAGAACATTTGTTCAATATCTGACGCCATTGCTTGCAAAACACCATTCCGACAGTCATTCCGACCCAAAGTCAGTTGAATTTTGATATGAAAGCCTCTTGGGATTAATTTCTCTTTATGATACTATAAAAGTGTTAAGCCATGCAATTGTAATTCAATCAATCATTTTCTCTGAATCATGATATATTTCCAATGTAGAATCCACATTAAATGTCAAATACTGTATATATCCGTAAAAAGAAGTTGGATAGTTCTTCCTTTGTTAAACTTTTAATTCCAGTATAAGATTCTTGTTCTATATACAAATCATCCATTCTTCACAACAATGCTCAAAAACTCCAAGAAAGATTTATTATTCAAAACACCACAAATAATATGAAGTGCTGCCAAAAAGCAAAAAATTGCTAGATATAAGTCCCAAATATGCCAAAGGCCATGGCTCACACTCCACAGAATTTCTCTAAATATTGTCAGGTGCACGACTAAAGGTAATTAATATATGTCTATTAGTGTCCACAGCACTCAAGAATAATGTAATCCAAAAACTCAGTTGCAAAAAATTAATTTATATTTTTAAATCTTATAAAAAGATCTTAACAATTTACAAGCATATATTTCACCGGAACAAACATCCAAGGTGCAAAAAGTGCAAAATAATATACAAAAGTGACAGGTAAAACAATATAAAAACAGTAGCAGCTTTCATGTGGTTGGTTCCCCCATAAGTAAACTATTGCAAAGTTACATTAAAGTGCATCAAAGTCCATGAAATAGGAATCACAATTCATAAATAGTTTTCTAGTAGCATGAGTAGAATGGAGACTCAGTAGAATGAATCATCTCACCCAACCATAAGCATAGTGCCCGACAGCAGCTGTTTCGACGCTCCCATATAGTGCCATCGTCAGGGGTAAATCTGAGAGAAAAGCTGTATAAACACAATCCTACATACCACACTTATAAATGCTCACCACAGCTGTCCCTAATCATCAGTCTGAACATCCCAAATATCCACAAATGCAGGCAGGATTGCACACAGCATGCCAGGTAGTGACAGATGAGGTAAGGGAGTTGGGAAGAAACAGAAGCTGTTTTTACCGTAATCCACCTAAAGCATCCACCTGGTAACTATGGAGACCTGCACCGCATCTATATGACATCGGTTATCAGCTTTGATGGTAAAATAGACCTTAAAAGGGCATAAAAAGAGTGAACATCAAATGCAGTATAATGGAAATGAGTTTGCTAACATCATCTACAATATTAATGCAATTTAAACATTAAAAGTATGCAGATATATCAATAGTATAATATAATATATAGATCCTGCACTGACCGTTGTCAGTCTCCGGTAAGAAAATCTTCTTTCTGAAATAGGGACATCGTAAAAGTTCAGGGTTAGGTTTAGGGTCAGGCTTCGGGGAAGGGAGGGTTAGGTTTAGGGTAATGAGAGGGGAGGGTTAGGGATAGAATTAGGGGAAGGAGTGGGGTACTTTTTTTCTTAACTTTCGGAGCCCCGAAAGCTCAGTGCTCTGTGGATCGATTGCTATGCCTCATCGAGTCATATGTGTAATGCCCTCAAGTAAGGGTTAAGATAAGTATGATGGAGTGTTGATCCACAATGAGAATAATTCAGACCAAAGACAACTGAGTAGTTTTAGAATAAGTTTTTAGGAAAATGTCTTTTGCTGTATTCCAAAAAAAAGTTACAAATGTTTCAAAATAGAAGATCAGTGAGTTTGACAAATGTAACACAGTTTGATGTTTACATTCAGACAATGAATATTCAATTAACCTTACATCACAAACAAAGTTGTAATAAATTGTTATACTTAGTATTTCAATCTAAATACAATATTTCGTCTAAACAATGCACAAATTGATGCTTTAAGAAAAGTTATGCACCGATACACTGTGAAATTGAACTATTTCAATTGTTTTAACAAGTTTACTTTATAACTTAAGCACTTTCATATAAGTCAATGCATGTATAAACTTAGCGTAAGGTGGTGGTTATTTACTACCCAAATATTCAAACTCGTGTTGTACAGGGAAAAACAAGGGGCTCTATTTACTATCTAAATTTTCTGGTGATAATGGGTGTTTTAACACTAAAACGCTCATTATCACCTGAAAATTAACATTTTAAAATGCAATCTACTGTTTCCATGGCGATGCACAAACACTTCATAAGGCTTCGGCGGCTCGTTGATGTTAACGGGTGCCGAAGCAGTATTACAATGTACTTAGCCCTCGGTGCCGAAATTCTTACTCGGCACCGAGGGAAAAAATAACGCCATCTGAGGGTGGCGTTAGTGACTTCATGCCAGCAATCTCCCCATATTCCCCCCTTTTACTCCCACTAATAGCCGTTATTAGGGGGAGGAAAAATGGGGTATGTGTGGGGAGACCGCTGGTATGAAGTAGGATGCAGTCATTAAACAAAAACAAAAAAATTGTTGGTTTTTTTTAAACCAAAAAAATAAATAACAACGTTAAAAACATTAAAATAATATTACAAAAATACAAAACTCACCTGTCCGGGAGACGCGTCCGACTTAGAAGATTCCAGCCCCGATATGAAGACCCTGCGCATGCGCAGTTTTCATATTTGGGCTGAAATTTTCTAAGTGCGGCTGTGAAGTCTCTGCGAATGCGCAGGCACTTCATTCGATATGAAGTGCCTTCGATGCGGGCAGAGCACTTCGAGGGACTTCGAGGGACCTCGGCGGAGGGGTGAGTTTTGGTAAATTTTAAAGGGGAAGCTGCCAGGCTCGCCGCGAACACAGGCGAGCCTGGAGCAGCTTCCTTTCGGTGGATATTTTTTTTTTGTAAATATAGCCCAAGGTTTCAATTATAATAGGCCTAAAATGTAAAGATAGCACAATAATTTTACCCCTCTTTCCCGAACATTAACATGGGAGGGATTAGTCTCTTAATGAGGGAAGGCTAGTATATTAAGTCCACTCAATTTAGGGCTGACTCTTCAGACAGTTCCTTGCAACTTTATTCTCCCCTCACTCCTTTTCTACCTTTATCACCGTTTCCTTCACACAGTAGCTCTGACTCCTACTTCTCTGTTGCTTTACAGTCACTCACACTCTCTCCCAGCACCTTCAGCGATCCTTTCCCAGCTGCTCTGTAAATGCCACCGTTTCATCCCCCGTCGGCACCTCCGATCACCTCTCTCAGCTGCTCTGTTAATCGCCACCGTTTCCTCCCCCGTCGGCACCTCCGATCACCTCTCTCAGCTGCTCTGTAAATCGCCACCGTTTCCTCCCCCGTCGGTACCTCCGATCACCTCTCTCAGCTGCTCTGTTAATTGCCACTGCTTCCTTCCCCGTCAGCTCCTCCGAACACCACTCTCATCTGTTCAGCAATCCCCACCGCTTCTTTCCCCGTCAGCACCTCTGGACACCACTCTCATCTGTTCAGCAATCGCCACAGCTTCTTTCCCTGTCAGCACCTCCGGACACCACTCTCAGCTGTTTAGCAAATCGCCACTACTTCCTTCCCCGTCAGCACCTCCGAACACCACTTTCTCAGCTACTTTGTAATCGTCACCACTATCTCTCCTCCTGTCGGCCCCTTACAGCAATCTCTCCCGGCTTCTCCATTTAAACACTA
Source organism: Limnodynastes dumerilii (assembly GCA_011038615.1). Lineage (NCBI taxonomy): Eukaryota > Metazoa > Chordata > Amphibia > Anura > Limnodynastidae > Limnodynastes > Limnodynastes dumerilii. The sequence goes on from WWET01006621.1 coordinate 28,618, forward strand.
CTCTTTCTTCCTTCTCCACACCACTGACATCCTCCACCCTCACTTGCTCACCAGCCATCTCCCCAACTGATTCCCTTGCTTCACACTTTCCTGAACTTTCCAGAGCCCACTCGTGCCACGCTCACAGCTCGCACCAAACAGCTGGTTGTTGCCAAGCAGCCACCCTGCCAAAACCCACAAGCCACCTTGTGCAATAAAATTTCCTATGTACCACATATGCAATCTAAATCCCAGCCTGTTCGAAACTGGCTGGGAGAAAACGGCCCTATGTCATAGTTGCCAACTCTCCCTGAATATCAGGGAGACTCCCTGAAGATTGGGTGTTCTCCCTGACTCCCTGAAGTGTTTGGTAATTTCACTGATTCTAATTTCATCCATTGAGGTCTATGGAGATAACCAATTTTATGGAGGCCAAGATGTAATAAAAGAATCTTGTTAATCAGCTGCAGCGTCATTTTTAGCTTTTCTATAAAGATAGTAATAAAAGTATTCACTGACAATTTAATAATCAATAAATAAATTTTTATTGTAAAATAGTTTTCCTGGCAGTGCTAGATACACCTATGGGTGGAGCTATTCATAGGACACACCTCTTTGGCACTACAGGACACACCCCTTTGGTGCAGCACCTTGATAGTGCTCTTACAATCTCCCTGATATTCATTTGCAAAAGTAGGCAACCATGTTTTCCCGAACATTAACATGGGAGGGATTAGTCTCTTAATGAGGGAAGGCTAGTATATTAAGTCCACTCAATTTAGGGCTGACTCTTCAGACAGTTCCTTGCAACTTTATTCTCCCCTCACTCCTTTTCTAACTTTATCACCGTTTCCTTCACACAGTAGCTCTGACTCCTACTTCGCTGTTGCTTTACAGTCACTCACACTCTCTCCCAGCACCTTCAGCGATCCTTTCCCAGCTGCTCTGTAAACGCCACCGTTTCCTTCCCCGTCAGCACCTCGGATCGCCTCTCTCAGCTGCTCTGTTAATCGCCACCACTTCTTTCCCCATCAGCTCCTCCCAACACCACTCTCAGCTGCTCAACAATCACCACCGCTTCCTTCCCCGTCGGCACCTCTGATCACCTTTCTCAGCTGCTCTGTTAATCGCCACCGCTTCTTTCCCCGTCAGCTCCTCCAAACACCATTCTTAGCTGCTCAGCAATCGCCACCGCTTCCTTCCCCATCGGCACCTCCGATCACCTCTCTCAGCTGCTCTGTTAATCGCCACCGCTTCCTTCCCCGTCAGCGCCTCTGGACACCACTCTCATCTGTTCAGCAATCGCCACAGCTTATTTCCCTGTCAGCACCTCCGGACACCACTGTCAGCTGTTCAGCAAATCGCCACTACTTCCTTCCCCGTCAGCACCTCCGAACACCACTTTCTCAGCTACTTTGTAATCATCACCACTATCTCTCCTCCTGTCGGCCCCTTACAGCAATCTCTCCCGGCTTCTCCATTGAAACACTACTCTTTCTTCCTTCTCCACACCACTGACATCCTCCACCCTCACTTGTTGCTCACCAACCATCTCCCCAACTGATTCCCT